>PVJX010002102.1:0-138738 GCA_004027295.1 Dolichotis patagonum | reverse complement strand
AAAATACCTCCAAAAACTCCCAACTCCACCAAAGCTGATCCATGTGACATGAATGACAAGAAACTCAAAAACAACAGAATTATATAAGGTGATTAAAAAGGAAGTAACAACAACAAAACAGATCAATAAGGTACTGAGAAAGCTGAAACATAATATAACTAAACAGATAATGTACTTAAAAAGCAAAAAGAGGAAAAGAAAATGCTCCAAAGGATATAACTGCATGTATGTTCAAGTGTGTTGGATTGATAACCACATTACCAGGTTTTTGTTGGATCGTTGAACAGAACTGTTTGCAGCCTCACTGTTTGTTCACTTTGTATGCCTTAATTTTGTAACATGAACAGCTATTTCTGGGAGGACAGTATGTGGTTTGTCAACTAGTGATTTCTTTATGTTTTTTTTGAGGTTCTGTATTGTTTCTACCCTTTTTTCTGTATTGCTTTTTTTTCCTCTTTAAATAAAATAAAATAAAATAAACAATTGCTGCATACTTACCTCTCTATTGGTTCATTCTGGAGATTCAGTTCCATTCCAGCTGATTTTCCTGAAAGCAGAAATAACATGAAGAAAGAAAGAAAATATGTTTTTAAAGTGTTTCCTAATAATTTCTTGCCCACACATTTGCAGGGACATTTGTTTAAATACTCCTTACAACAATTCTGGATACTTAAAGTGGGATTATCTGGAGCACAATTGAGACGACAGGCTCCTGCTTTATCACTACTCTGGCACTAGTGCCAAGTGATGCACTGAATCAAAGAAGCAATCATAAAGGCATCACTGGGTGCAGTTCCTTTTCCTTCCCTAAAACTCTGACAACTAACAGATATATGCTCCTTGCAGGAAAAGAACAACAGAATCAAAAAAAGCTCACTCTCTTCCTGCTACCCCCTGCAGGCATGCAACTGGATTGCTTTCCCTTCTTTCTTCCATGCCTTTGGGTAGAAATGATGCTGCAGTGTCTTTATTTTTTTTCAGTCTGTGCTTTATCATAAGCATTTCTTTTATTCAATTTGCTTTAGAAAATAAAGTTGTTAATGCCCACACTAATACTGCATGGTGGGCACACATGTACCAGTTTTTGCCAGTTCCCTATAAGATATATAGGTTATCTCCAAATTTTACTTTAATAAATAAATGAAATAAACATCTTTGTGCACACAGCTTTATCTGCATTTAAATTATGTTCTTAGGAAAGACTCTCAAAACTAGGATTACCAGCAAAAGGAGTATTTGAGTGCAGCTGAAAAAAGAACGCTGTCTACAACAGGGCAAACGACTAAAAGAAATGACAAAAGAAAATAAACTAAAGCTCAGGAGGTTGTTGGGCAAAAGATGCTCTGCTCTATCCCTGCATGTCACCATTCGCTGTTTGAAAGGAAGCATGAGCCCAGATTTCAAAGAGACTAACAACTTTATTTTAAAAACACTTTAGAACTCTGGAAATTGCAGACCAGGATGAGCTCTTTGAAGAAATTGACGTGTGGCTAAAGAAAAAAAAAAAAAAAAAACAAACACTTCTATAGCTGCACTTGAAAAATGAGACTATAATTAAACTGCACCCACACATACAATTTTTAAAACTACTCCTAAAAGGAAAATTTCTCAAACACCGCAGCACTGGAAAAGAGCTTGCATGTTTGCTTTCTGTCTGTGGTTCTCGCCTACAACTAGTAGAGTGGCTGGCACTGACATCTAGGCCCTCTCCAAGCCACCAGCCAGCCACCTGGGCGCAAAGAGCACATACACAACAAGGGCTAGATAGTCACCTTCCACTGCAGGGCGCTGTCACCACTAGGAAGGACTCAAGGGTGCCTAAGTAACCAGGTGCCAGGCCAAGCGTAGTTGATTAATATCCACTCTTCCCTTTCAACCCCAGGCACACAGTGTTAGCATCTGCATTTTCCAGCAAAGAAGTGGAAGTCCAGGAAGTCCACCAGGTTCACTCTCCATCCACACTCACTAAACCTACGGCACTTCACGGATCAGCAAGGGAAGCAGGGCATCCTCAGAGCCAGTGCCATCACCAATCTATGCTTTTAATCCCTTGGTCACATCGTGGCCAAAATGGCATGGTTTCCTGGAAGTAGGCAGAGGCAGGCAGACCTCCATCAAAGAGTTCGCTCTCTAGGCCTCCACATTTCTGTCTTCTGTGTTCCTCCTCCAGGAGAAATCCACATCTGATCAGGTCAGATAGGAAGGCCACGAATGAAAGTCCCAGACAAGGATGACTATCTATTAAAAGAAGAACTTAGTCGGCAATTTTCATCTCATGCTTGCACCAAGTCTGCTCACCAGTACTCGGCTGATGGTGAGATTCTGACTCATAGACCCTGAGAATGCGCCAGCTGCCCATCCTGCCCAAAGAGCTTAAGAGTTATCTGTGTACTATCAGGGAGAAGCCAGGAGACAGGTGGTTCACATGTACCCCTGTTCCCCAGGAGGACATTGCCCTCAGAAACTTCACTGGAAGGTGGGGGGGCATTAAACACGCTAAGTCTCCTGACCATAAAACCCATTTAAAGTCATCAAACAGCTCTTCTCCATTTTTCATAAAGTCCATGACCACAGACAGAAGTGCCCTGATGCCACCAGCAGCACGAAATTCCCCTTTTTCAAATAAAAGACCCTTTGGGGAACTTGTAGTAACTCACCAGCAATTGTATTCCACCCGCTACCTTGTCACAAAAGGGTTCCTTTAAAACTAAATGACATATGATTATTGTGGGACTCATGGGGAGATCATAACAACTGGAGCACTGACTTTCTCGGTGGAAACTGCCTTCACACAGGTGACAGGGTACCATCTGTCGGGCTTTGGACACACGTCGTGGAAGTGCTGCTCCCATATCCCAGGCAAATCCTGTCGCTGCACTTAAAAGCTATGCAGCCGGTGGCAGTAGGGGGGTCTTCATCTTCTCAAATAAAAACCATTTCGCAGTCCCCTTCCTATGTAAACACGCGAGAAGACTACTACTGGGCAAGACAGACTTGTGACTGGCTGACCTACCTTCAGACTCCTCTCCACACTGACCCGTCCTGTACTCTGCTGCCATGGAGGAAGCTCTTCTCAAACAATACACCTCAGCTCAAAACCCATCAGTCACACAGATTACAGTCCCAGCAACACAGCCCGGCATCTCCAACATGACCTCAACGCTGCTCCCTCTTCCGCTCCCTTGGAATTGGAAGGAAGCACCCAGTGTCCTCCAGGGGACTGGGTGAGACACTGAGGATCCACAGACGAACACGGAGCCACACTGCCCTCAATGAATTCACAGCAGACTGAGGACACTGAGCCCAAAAGACAAGTATATGACGATGCTGGGACAAAAAGCAGTGGGGTGACTGTAGGCGGGCACACAGAGGATGTAAGCATAATCTAGCCTGGGTCATCAAGGACAATGTAGCGAAGGTTAGCTGGGTCTTTGAAGTAGGAAGAATTGCTTTACAAAGGGAAGAAGGAAAGAGGCCCTGAGGAGGGAAGATTCCAGGGGTGACTGGGAGTCAAAATTCTCCGTCTGCTCTGAAAGCCTGGATCACTATGCCATCTATCCTGTGTCTACCCTATATCATCACAGTATCACCTCCCACGCTGCTACTATTTGCTGCATGGGACACCACTCTCTTTAAACAATCTCATTTAATCATTACAAGCAACTCCCTTAAAATGAGTGCTACTATTTCTGCAGACATGAAATGACCCTAAAAGGGGCAAATGATCCATAAAGCTACAGTTCAAACTCAAGTACCTGATGCCAAAAGTCCTGTTCTTTCCACCCCAAGCCTCCATCACAGGGTCATAGCAGAATATCACATGTGAGCTACAAACAACCCACAATGAAGAAAAGGAACCAGAGCCTGCTTCCACTTGGGGTGGACAAAGACATGTCCTGTAAGTGGAGGAGGAGGAGAAGGACTTCCTTAGAGAAGCAGACTGGGATTGGGTGAACACTCACAGAGCGGGGAAATCCAAGGCCTGGTCCACAGAAACATTTGACCCAACTCGAGAAGAGTGAGAAGATAGCACAGTGGTTAGGAGAACAGGTTGTGGAAGCAAACCGCCTGGGCTCAAATTCAGATTCTGCTACTTCCTGTGTAGCTTTGAACAAGTTAATTAATCTCTATTCCTCCTATAATTCACAGTAGTTCCTTGTGGGCTGAGAACAATGCCTAGCACAGAGCAAACACTCAATATGACCAGTGTTCCTCATTTCCTAGCTGTTTGCTACATCATCCTCACCACTGAAAGTTAGTAGCCTGGAAAAGGCAGACTCTGAAAAGCCTTGAGGAAAAACCAATGCTTTGGGTTCATCCCCGTCAGCAAAGGAAGGCTATAGCCAGGGATCCCAGCAGCTGTCTTGTGTTCCTGTGGCTAAACACTCCCACCCGTGGTAAACTCATTGAGGGAGTTTTCTGTAACCTTCCTTGTACCTTTTCCAAGCCTCAGTCAAAATACTGTCTTCCTCATATACTCGACTGGCTAGGGAGGCACCATAAACCAGCATATGGTGGAAATCTCAGTTGCAATATCAGTTTCTAATCTACACTAGGTCCCAAACTTCTTGGACAATCTAAAGTTACCATGACTCACTACAGAAAAGTGCATATCCACAAAATCCTGCAGTTCCAGTCACCTAGTGAATCCCTGGTTTAGGGGAGCTAAGGAGGAATTCTGACTCCTTACGACTATTAAGAGACTACCCAATCATTTTATTTCTCAGGTTCTACCAACTAAACATTATGAAAGAAATACTGAGGACATGCACAAAGGTTTCAATACAAACTTTTTATAATAGTCCCAACCTGGATACAACCTAAGTATTCACCTAACAGGCAATGGTTAAACAAAATATGGTACATTTTTACAGAAGAATGCTCTGCAGCCACTAATACAATGTATATTAATATTATCACTGAGAGAGGTTGCAAACAGTCCCATTTCTACAAGCAATACACATGTATTTTAAAGGTCTGGGCATACAAACTGCAGGGTAAATGATACAATTTTAAGAGTATTTGTTTACCTGTTATTCTACTGTACATATAATATTTTGTACTGATTTCACAAAGTCAGTATTTAAATTTTTCACAACTCATTCCATGCAACTGCCACAAATATGAAACTACTTCATTACAAGTTATTCCATAACTCAGGAGTCATAACCCCTAGGAAACATCCAACAAAGACCCAGCTCCATGTTATATTTTATTCTCTAAGAGGAGAAGCTATAGTGAAGGTCCTGGGACTTTACCGTCTTTTGTACAAGAAAACAAAGTTCTATGTTTGCATTGTCTGCTAAGCCTGAAATGTTCCTGCCTCCAGAATCCACAGGAAGCAAGAAGTCCTTCTTCTTGCTCTCCTGGGGTTTGGCCAAGTCAAGGGGTAGCTGGATGGGGGTGGGAGGCAGCTGGTGCCAAAGGCGCTCTGCCTGTGGCTGCTACTGCCACTGGCCAGGGCAAAGACTGTGGCAAGAAAAAGAGAACAGCAAGGAAACACCTGTGCCTAGAAGACACAGCTTTATCAGTCATCTGGTTATTTCCTCACTAATAAAATGAAAAACAGCCTATGTGGAAAACCTTCACTGGAAGACAGTGTATTTTTATAAAGCTGAGAAAAGTCAAGTGCTCCTACACCCTGTTCCTTAAAGACCCTGGGGAACTAGTATCAAGAAAGTTGGTCTACAACAGGTCTTCAGGGAAAAGCACCGACGGGCCACCTACTCCACGCTCTCTCTTGGAATGAAACTGAACGTATGTGGAGCCTCCTCGCCATCTGTTTCGTACATATGAAGAAAAAAGAACAGCATCAAATTCTGGTTCAACCCCTTCATGGGCCTGTAAGCAACATGGTCTCCTTGCTTAAGGCTAAGTTTCTCGCTGGCGAAACAAGTACTTCTGCACTGACCCGTAACTCAACGTAAGTACAAACAGTACGAACATGCACTCCATACAAGAAGACCCCGTGTTGAGCACTGAGCCAAGGCTTTGGAGACATTATTTAATTTGACTCTAATGGGTCTGTGAGTTAGGTATTAGAATGCTTAGTTTGTGGGAAAACAAACTAAGGCAAGGAACAAGGTTTCAGAAGGTACCCAGTTTACCAATGGGGAGCCAGAGTTTTATAACCCTACCAGCCCCAGGACTACATTCTTCACTGCAAGATCTACATATCTTGATATGCAGGGCATTCACTATTCCTAAACCCCAGCTTCATCATTGTGAAAATTCGGATAATACCTCACACTTCCAAGATCACTGTAAAGTTTCAATCAAAGAACACACAGGATTCCCAAGAGGAGTACAAGATCTAAAAGAAAGAGATTTTTGTCCGGAAATCTGATTGGAAATTCCAGCTCTCATATTCACTCCATAAATGATCACAAATGTGTTGCTTCAATGAAAGGGATTCGGTGATTCACTCATTCATGTATTTAGGCTCCCACACAACACGTATCGAGTGACAACTACTTCCAGACATTGTCTACGTCCTGGCACTACAGCACCAAACACGCCAGACAAGGTGCATGCAGCCGTGTGGGGCTCGCCAAGCAGATAGGTGCTGTGCAGATGGAGTGAGCTGATGAAGATGGATGGAGGAGATGGGCGAAAGGAAATGTCAGTGATAGGGTGGGGTCTTTTTACACAGTTGTCAAAGAGGAACTGCCTGATAAGGTGACAAAGGGAAAAGGGATGAGGGGCACCACAGAGAAGAGCGTGCAAAGGCCTGAAGAAAGAGCACAGCAGGAAAACTGCAGGTCAGTGTAGGCCTGCAGTGGGGACAGGAGGGGCAGGACGGGCTGGGGACATAGCTGTGATGGCACAGGCTCAGACCCTTATCTGCACTTTCTCACTGAGCATAAAGGAAAGCCTTGAAAGGGACACGACCTGATTCACATCTTAAAAGGTCACTCTGATGACTGTATGCAATATGGACTGCAGTGGACAAGGGCAGATGTATGGAGGCCAGCAACCAGCTGAGAAGAGGGTGGCAAATTGCAACAGTGGCAGTGATGGGCTGTGAAGCTGATCTGGAGCATGTGTTGAACGAAGGCTGAGCTCCTGAGCAGCAGTTGGTGAGGTAGGAGAGTGAACTCTAAATGGGGTCCTCACAGAAACCATGTGAGCAAAGGATTCCCCAGGGACAGGGAATCAACCTCAGCAGATACTGCTACAGCCTGAGATGAAGACTAAATGATATTCATTAAAATTTACAAAGTTGAGGCTGTCAGTGACTTAAGCAAAACATTTCAGTGGCAAGGCTAGGAAAACTAAAAGCCCAACTCTTAATGGCTTTAAGAGGAAAAGGTGGCTGGAAAGTAATATTGATGGACATGAAGGAAAGAGACAAAGGTAATGACTCCAGGGGTTGGACATGCAGTTCAGTGGTAGTGTGATTAGCATGTAGAAGACCCCGGGTTTGATTTCCAACACAAAAAAATACATCATAGAAACAATTTAAAAGAAAGTACTGGTTTGGGGCTGGGGAGAAAGCTCAGCAGCACAGCACCTGCCTGGCCAGCATGAGGTCATGAGTTCCATTCTCAGTACCAATACTACTACTACTACTAATAATAATTATTATTATTATGTACTGACTTTGTAGCTACATTAATGCATTAATGTTTTTCATATTCAAACAATAAAATTAAATTAAATCAACAAGGACACAAAGTTAAAGTAAAAATTAAAACTGAATTCAGGTAGAGACAAACGAAGCTTGTATTTCAAATAAATAATGGAACAACATATGCAAAGAATGAAATTAAATATCTTTTAAAGTCAATATCTAACTATATACCACTGGCCTAAAAACAAAACTGCAAGCCAATTTTTGAACTCTTCTAGTAGGTCCTTCATAGTGGTGTGATTGGAGCAGTTTTGGAGTCATTTACATATACCAAAGAGATGATCAAATCTGTAGATTCTTACTGCTAGAGCAACAGAAAGAATTTACAAATATGGAAGTGGAGAAGCGAAGAGAGAACTTGGAGAGTTCAGCTTAGAATTATTAGGTAGTAACAACTGTAATGATTCTTTAAAGTAAATTACACAGACACACATATACATATACACAGACACATACACACACACAAGTTCTGCCTGCTAAAGGGCTGAGAAATAATGACATCCCCATAACAATGAATTCAACCTGCACTAAATCTTAGCTTTTAAAAAGCACTCACCACTAAGTGCTGCTTGCAGAAATGGCTGACTGAGAGAAATGGGACAGTACAAGAGTCTGGAACATCTTTGTTGCTGTGGACAGTAAGGAAGTGCTCGTCAAAGAAATGGAAACGAACGTTATCAAAAGGAACTGCAACTCACCAAACCTGTAGTAATGTGTGCATCAATATAGATGACAAAATGGAAGAGAGTTCACTGAATAAAATAATCTACGAGCCTATACTAATAAGCAACAAATACACTAATAAAATGAGTTTAATGTAGAATGCATCCTTCTAGCAGCTGTCACTTAATAATAAAGGAAGAAGGAGATGGTGTTAGAAAAAGAATCACCATGTAGCCACCACCATGGCAACCCTTGACTTAAGCAAGAATCAGCAATGGAAGCCAAAATGCCTGAGTAAAAGTTCAAAGAGTAATGGACTATCTATACAGTTACAAAGTACGTCCATCAATTATTCATTTCTTACAGAGTGAAATGTTATAACTTACAGTGGAGAAATCTGACAGATATCAGCAAAGCCCATCAAAGTTAATATCACCAAAAATGAGAAAACTGATACTTTGTGCTTCCTTAATGTGACATCATGAGGACAAAACACTGTTCATTCTGCCTTGTTGCCAAAAGTGCATAACTAATCTCAGCTAGTCAGAAATCTCATCATGGGTAAACAACAGACAACCCAAAAATGTGGGGACTAGCCTGAATTTCTCAAGTACATGAATGTCATAGAAGATAAAGAAAGGGTGAGGAAGGGCCCCAGACTAAAAGAAACCAAAGAGAGACAACAATTAAAGACAGTGGGGTGAGGGAAGGCTTGCGTGGATCTAGTTCAATGGCAGAGAGTTTGCTGAGCATGTGCAAGGCATTGGGTTCAAGCCCAACACTGTGGGACTAAAATGCAACATGGGGGCAAGATTTTGAATCAGGGTGAGGAATAAAATGGTCATAAATACCATTGAATCAATTATAAAAATCTGAATACAGACTGTGTATTAAATAGCAGTATATTAGATTATACAATTTCTGGCTTTGATAATTATATATAAGAGAATGTCTTTAGCCTGAAGAACAACATGGAGTAGCTTGGGGGGAAAGGGATATAACACGGTCAATACATCTTCACAGACCTATTATGTGTGTGGAGAACAAAAGTAAAACAGAGCAAAATGTTAACAAGTGATGACACTAGACGAAGAGTATATGGGAATTCTGTTACAGTCTTGAAAAAAATCATTTAAAAATTATGTAGTAACATTATTAAAATAATAGCACAAACCAAGTGTGGTGGTATGCACCTATAGTTCCAGCTACTCAGGAGGCTGAGGCCAGCAGACTGCTTGAAACCAGCAGATTGCTTAAGCTATACATAGTATGACACTGTCTCAAAATACAGGAAAGAGAGAAAAGACAGAGGGTGTGGGTGGAGGAGGAAGAAGAAAAATATCTAGCATATCACAAAGATTCTAAAATTTTTTTTCATCCTTTCTCTTGTCATTCCTTGCCCTTGAATATGTTTATAACTGTTTTGTTTTGTTTTTGCTAACATTTAAAACTCACTAGTACACACACACATCATCTTTTCTAGATCGCTCAGAACCATGCCAGTGCTAATGGTAGCACTCTGCACTTACTAGTCCAGCCTCTAAGGCATCTGACCTGGACCTGTGGCTTGGCACAGTGTAGACCAGAAGCCACATGGAAGTAGCCAGTACAAGACGAGCAGTCGAGGACTTCTACTGTCACCCTGCCAAGGAAGAGGCGCGAGGGGTAAGGGAGTACCAATGCATCACTTCCATTCAGGCCCACCCAAGAAGTCCCAGGTCAATTACTGATTGTCTCAGGATCCACCACCCCACCCCACTTACCACTGAGGAACAGCTTCTCCAACTTCTCCAGCAGCTCTGCACACTGACTCAGCTGCTCCTGGAAACCTGCGGCCACGCAGTCATCTACATCACTGGCCTGCAGCAGCTCTGCAAATGCCGTAATCATGGTGTCCATGTGTTGACGGTAAATGACACAGATGCCATGACCATCCTTAATGTGTTGTCGGTGAAGGGAGAGCTCCCTGGCTTGGGACTGAACTAATGAATCATATCTGATAAAAGGGAGGAAGAAAATGCTTGTGTCATTGTAGAATTAAATTTTTGCAACCTTAATGTACTTTAAAAAATGACAGCTATACAAGCAGTTTTAGCAGCTATACAAGCAGTTTTAGAAAAATTGAAGCTGTACAAGCCATTCCTTCTTTGAGATTAGAGCCAACAAGTTAGAACAAAGACTCTTCTGCAATAGTTTCAACCTTATAAAGCCCCCAATCAAAGTACAGATTGCCAAGGACACAAGAGAATAACTAGTTGTATTCTGAACTGTAGAAACAAGTGTCCCAAGAATCCAGGGACCCACCAAAAACTCTCACGAAGTTCAGAAAAGAAAGAAAGTATAAGATAGGACTTTCCCCTTCCAACTGAAAGGTCAGGGAATAATCATACTCCTAGTCACCACTTGCAGAGTATACAGGATCTGTCAGTCACTGAAGGAGGTATTTTATATAAGTTACCTGATTCTCTCGGTCTTCTAACAAATGTTTTAATGCTTCCTTTTATAGGAAACAAAAGTGATCACAAAGTCACACAGTGTGAAGATTTGAATTTTAAACACAATTCTGCAAAGCTTGATTATGCAGTACTGCCTTGTTACCACCAGGAGTGTTAGCAATACTGCCTTGTTATCTATTTGGGCCCAGGAGTGTCAGCTGGAACTGAGAAAACCGCTGGTTGAGGACAAGGGGCTCATGTCAACTGTGGCCACAGTAACCTGGCTCCAGAGAGACTCAGCTGACTCTTCCGCTCCCCATGTTCCCCTTCCCTCAAATGACAGTGAGCACCTGTGACTCTAAGAATGTACATACTGATCCCTTGATGCCAGTGCCGGAAGACAGGCTGGTTTACTAGAGGAGGAGAAGCATGGGTACTAGAGTGGGTCGACATGGCATAAACCCCAGAGCAGCTGTGACAGCCCTCAGAATACTCACAAGCAAGTCACAGCAACCTACGTGAGGCCCCTTATCTATAGAAGTGACACAAGAACACCTCAAGCTCAGAGGATTTGGGGGATTAAATATGAAAAGTTCTGTTGACTGGGGCCTGACACAACAACCCATCAGTAAGTACAAGCTTTCTTCAATCTCTCTGTTTGGGAAGTCTTGAAAAATTCACTCTGGCTCCTGACAACTCAGAATAATGTGCTTGTCTCAAATTAGTGACGAATGAAGGTCAACTTTACAAATGACCCCATTTTTGCCATATCTCATGAAGCAAAACTGTATATATTTATACCCATAAATACCCATAAGGCATTATCTTCATGACCTAAGAATTCTTCTCTTTCAACACAGCTTTATTTCTCTAAGATGACCTGAAAGGGTAAAGATACGAAAAATATTTATATTCCTCCCACTCTGCCAAGGACATCAGTTTTCATCCCATAGTGCAGCAAAAGCCAATAACAGAGTCCAAGAATAAACGCTGCAATAAAGCAGATGCATTGCAATTTACCAAGTGACTGGTATGAAACCTTTACCCTAGCCCCTAGCCCAAGGAGGCAAAAGCTGCCTTGCCAATTTCAGAGGACACTCGACTCATAACTGACGTGCATGTGTGAAAGCACAGTGCTTTGTGGCTTCACGTTTCATTGCTCCAAAGGCCTAGCTCTATGATCCTCACCACAAAGCCTGCCCCAAGGTTGTGATACTATGACACTGTACCCTACACAGGGCAGCAACCCCTTGTAATTCACAAGCCCTGCCTAGAGGCAACATGGGTGGCCTGGAAGGTTACACAAGGGAAAAGGCAAAAGTGGAGTATACCTTGAGGGTGAGAGATCTCTGAACTTATTCTGCAGGTTGTGGATTTCACTGAAGAGTTCCAGGTTCAAATTCTGTTCCTTCTGCAGCTCATATTCCTGTTCCACCAGCTGCTGTTTGAGGCTTTCCAGCATCCTGCCATCAATCATTTCCGGGGACAATGGACGGAGGATTTGCATATGTTTCACATATCGTACTTGATGCAGACTTGAAAAGGTCCTTTCTTCCTCATCAGTGCTGCTTTTGGGCTTGTTCGAACTATCCTGGGCCCCTTCTGTCCCACACATAACTGTGATAATGGCCTCACTGCACTGGGAATGCTTGTGAAGCTGAGATACAAATTTCCGGTAGGTGTCCAGCTCAGTTTCCAAGTCATGGATTTTCTTTTTCAAGTGTTCTCTATCACCTGAGGTGTCAATGTTCTCAGATTCTTCAGTCCAAATCACATTGTCTTTAACAGAAAGCTGACTCTTGGAACTCAAGTGAGTAGATACGGAGGTTGAATCCAGCAAATCTTCAGGTTTCTGTCTGCATGCCGGTAATATGGCAAGATTATCAGTTGGGTAAACTTTAGAATCTGAAAATCAAATATGTATATGTGAGTATCTCCTTTGCTACTACTCACCCTGCCTCCTACATCACCGCAACAACTGCGCCAACACTGCCACAAGAACCACCTACAAGCCTCGCCCTCTAGTGTTTTAGTGTTTCCTGTTATGGTTTAAATCTTAAACATCCCCAAAAGGCCAGCCTGGGGTGCTACTGGAAGCAGCAGAACCTTTAGGAGATGGGGCCTAGTGGAAAGAGGCTAAGTTATCAGAGGTGTCTTCATGAAGGAGAGATTGTGCCCATGAAAGGAAGATTATAACCCTGGCCCTCCTTGTCTGACTACCTCTCAGACACCATGAAGTGGGCAGCCGTGCTCCACTATGCACTCTTCTCCAGGATGTTATACCTTGCTACAGGTCCAAAGTGACAGAGCCAGGCAACTAGTTGACTTTCTCAGCTATTTTGTCACGGCAATAGAAACCTAGCTAGCATGCCTTCTCATCTCTCAATCTATCCCCTTTCTCAGTGCAAATGTTCAAAAGAGTGAGTTAATCATGGCAAACCAGCAACAGACCTAAAAACTCATCAGCATACTTGCTCCTTACCTGAGACCTTCCATGATCTGGTTCTAGCCTCCTTTCAAGAAACATTCCCTGACACCCCCTTTTGAAGATTTCTCACAAATTAATCACATTTCCCAGCATATACCATGCTATTTTGTGCCACCATACTTTTGGATGTGCTGGGCCCTCTGCCTGGGAAACCCTTAGTTCTCTATTCTCCTCTTACTCTAAGAACTCCTACTTGTCCTCCCAGATCAAATTTGTCTTGGTTTGCAATCCCATTTCCAAACTATGCAAAACTTTTTCCTCTCTGTGCTTCCATTGCTCTTTATACATACTGAGTATACTGCCCCCAAAACAAACTGTGGTCTGGGGACCAATGCAGGAATTACAGTTGGCTTATGTTTGTTTATTTATTTACATAGCAGTTAGTTTTTTGGATGCCTTTCTCCTCCACTGGACTGCACACTGCTTTGCAGCAGGGATACGGCCTTCCACCCTCACATTCTCAGTGTCTAGTACAGTACCTTGTACAGATCAGAAGTCAGTAACAGTTTGAGGAATACTGAGGGTCTCATGAAGCAACATTAAAGAGCAGTCATTCTCAGTGTCCACAAAAGGAGTGTATTCTCATTTCCAAACCTACTATTACCTAGTAGATATCATGATGGCTCCTTTGTGGGCATTTTCATTAACTTACAAGCCTGTCAGGAAACATTTTCTGATACCAAGCTTAAATCTCCAGAGACGCAGCCCAACTTATTTAAAAGGTGAATGGGTGGGTCAGAGAGAAAACAAACAGTGGTAGGATCACAACTAGCTTTGCTACTTGCTGGCTGCATGGCCTTGGGCAAATAACTTAATTTCTCAGAGCCTCAGTTTATCCTGCATGGAAAATAAGAGAAGTGACACCTAATACAGTTGTAATGATGCTTCAAGCTCAAGCCTGACTACACAACCTCTACCCTTAAGCCCTATACCCCACTGCCTGCTTCTCAGAGAAACCATAACTCCACGTAAGGAGCTGTTCAAATACTTAAAGAGGCAGCAGAACAGAATGGGGGAAATCAATTCTGAAATCCAACAGACTTGAGTTTCAAACATGAAATTTACCATTTACTAGTTGTATGACCTTAGTTATTTAGGTGAAGTGGTTAACCTCTCTGAGTCTCAATAACTGCATCTATAAAACGGAAAGAACACCATTCATTCACTGTGAAAAGCTGTATCTGTGTTGTTTCATAGGATTTAATAAAACAGTATCTGCAAAACGGGGGGGGAGGGGCTTACACAGCATCTGACACATAGCAGTGAAGGAAGCTAACTAATGTGAGTATGATCTTTGCTTCTGCAGAACCATTCAATGATGGAAGGAGACATCCATCACTGCAAGCATCAAGTGAATGTTGCAGAAGCAGCAATGCAGAAAGGACCAGGTGACCTAGGAGATCTAGCAAAACCACACAAACATCCCATAGAACTGCATGTTCCAATTTCTGGTTCTGCAATCTGTTCCTCATGACTTTAGATCCACTCTTATCTCTGCTCATGACGCAAATACCATAAAATAACACTTTTTGGTTTTGAAGCAGCTGCCACCTGACCTAAAAAGCATTCCTAGTACAGCATTCGTACTGTATACTATTTGTTAGGATCACTACTCTGTGCGGTTCTTGATGGCAGAGACTGTGTAATTCATCTGCTAGTCCAGCGTCTGGCACAGGGCCTGTCGTGGTTCGTCTTGACTGTCAACTTCATTGGCTTGAGAGACAGCTGGAGATTAGCAGAGCACACTCAGGGCATGTCTGGTTGGGTCAGGGGGACAGGACCAAAGGGACAACATCTAGTCCCCGGCCCCTTTGTCCCTAGCTCCTCCCTCTTCTCTGCTTCCTGGACAACATGAGTTGAGCAGCTTTCCTCCGCCTGCCCTTCTGCCAAGATAATTTTGTCTTGGAGTCAGCCAATCTCAGACTGAGACCGTGAGCCAAAATAAACATTTAGTCCTTTATGTCACGTATTTTGGTCCCCCACCCCTCAAAAAAGATGACCAATATAAGGCCAATGACAGAGAAGGTAATCAGTAAGTACTTCTGGCAGAAAAGAGGGTGAGAGAGACAGTCTCAACAAGGCTTTGCTCCAATGAATCACTCTTCAATGTTAGGAAATATTTTTGCTGTAACCACCTCAAAAAAATGGAATTTGGTCTTTATTTCATGACAAGAAGCAATGTTTGCTTCTTAATCAAAGGTTAGTTCCAATGACTTCCATTAACTAATCATGAGGTAAAGATAAATATAAGTTCCATACAAGTGTCCATTTCTGATACACATTGTGGTCAGTTGTGGTATTAGACACACACAGAAACACACCCCCGATAATGCCGGGGCAAGGGGGTGCACTCTCATATGAACACTTAGGCCAGCATTTTAAACTCCTTCTCTAAAAATCAAGAAACGTAACATTCAGACATATCCCACTGATAGTTTTGACCTCAGAAACGCCCTCAAAAGTCCACAATTTATAGCAATTTGATTTAGCAGTGGTTACGATTTGGCTTGCAAGCTTTGAGACCAGAAAGTCTCACAGCCAGCACCACCATGGCACTGTGGCGCTGCCAGCCACTGCTCAGGGCCTTTGATAAAGGTGCAAAGGTGCTGCTTCCACTGTTTAGTTAAGAACCACTTCGTAGTGTAGAGGAAATGCGGACTATAGGTTGTAGTGTAAGAAGTCACCCCAACCTCTACATTGATTTAATTCTCTGCAGCTGCCTACACCCCCAAGTAAACAGGGAGTTCTCCAAAGGTAGAGATGGCAATTAATTCATCTCCCTCTTCTTTCTCTTCCACCCTGTGTGTGAGGCTGGGGACATAGCAGGCCTGACAGCCCAGGACATGTAAGTATGTGCCAGGACCTGCCCTACACACCTATCACCTCACCTCTGTTGTCTACTTAGGGCAACCCTGGGGGATACTGGTAGTATTACCCATTTTACAGAATAGGAAGCCAAGGTTTTCAATGATGGCTAATTTGACCAAGGTTCAGGGTGAGAGAACAGCAGGACCCTTCATCGAAGCATGGGGCTGCCTGCTTCAACACACTGAGTGCTGCCTCCTGACCAGCCCTCTACCAAGGGCTCAGTGAGCGCTACATATGAAGGCCAGTGATGGCTGTGTGACCCCTTCCTTCGCTTCTCAGGTGCCTACCAATGGACTCCTGAAGAAGTGAAGGCATCATCCATAGCACCCGCCCGAGGAGGGCAGTCACTAAGCAAGTCAAGTCAATTCAATACCAAAGGATGCTGAGAAAGGAAAGGGGCAAAAGGAGTTCTCAGATATGGGGGACTTGGGAAGTACAGCTATGCAAAGTGAAATCTAGTTGGGGAGCTATACAATGAGGCATCCCTAGGCCACATTTAAGGAGGAACTCAGGCAGAGGTAACACCGTGTAAAACGATCTGGATGCACATTCAGAAAAATACAAGTTCAGCAATGAGGTTGTGCTGAATGGGAAGGAGAAACCATCAGAAAGTCTCTATTAATCACTAACTATGAGTAACAAGTCCAAAGAGGTCCTGAAGGCCATCTGTTTAGATCATAAAAACATACCATAGTTCTAAAGCTTCCTACCATTGACTTAGGGGTCCTTCACTGCACAGGACAGCTGCTTTCTCTTCAAAGCCCAGCAGACCCGGACCTTATAGCCATGCATGCACTGCACTGACTTCCGGCCGTGGCAAAGTACACACCAGTGGGAAGGCGCCCAGAGCTCAATCTTTCTCTAGAGCCAGGTGTTCATTCCCATGGCCACCCTGCGACACACTCAGGATTCCCACTGACCTTTATTTCGCACAGAGTAAATAAGGTCCAGAATAACAGTGACTATTTTTTTAATAAAGGGTTAAAAAAAAGCTCTAAGGTAAAAAGGAAATGTAAGCATTTGCTCATTCTAATTGAATGGTAACGTGTATCTGCTCTGTTATCCCGTGTACATCTGTATATTTATACTACTTCATAATGAAAAAGCAGGGGGCAAATACAACTTGCCACAGGCCTTGATCACATTCCTGCACCTTTTCCATTGACCCGCTGGCAAATGCCACACACATGGCCTCAGTGGCAGGCTATCTTGTGTCTCTCCCCCAGGGCAGGTGGAGACCAACCTTGTGCACACCTCCACAGCAGCCAGCACCATCCTGGATGCTAACAGGATGTTCCCATAGCTGTCGCCCATATGAGTGAGGTCCCTTGAGAACAGGTACTGTGACCTTTTGGCCAAACCACCACACCTAGCTATAGCCTAACAGAAGGGGCCAGCAAACAGACTGATAGGCTCCAAATGACACCGTACTATGCCTAGACTACTCTACCTCCCTACCTGGGGGACCCCTGATCAATCACTTTTAAAAACCTCAGCTTCCCTATGTGTTAGGGGAACAGGATAATGATGCCTTGAGAGAATTACTGTGGGCCTAGTAATAATTTTGACCTAAGCCATCCCAAGTGGTGTCCGGCACCAGATAGCTGTTCAGTGTTCATAGACATTGAGTTCTGACCAGTCATGTAGCTTGCTTGCTGGTCACTGTTGCCTTCTTTGTCTCTTTGGGCAGAGGGTGTGGCTTCAGTTCCTCTCTGCTCTCCTGGGCTGTCCTGGTAAGCTGCTCCCACGAGAGGCTGAGCTGTAGGCACTGGCAAAGAGAAAGAAAAATAAAACCACAGACTTGAAACTTAGCCAAGCAACTGAAAAGAACACAAAGACACAACAGGGAAAATAAAAGCACTGGGGAGGCAAAATGCAATTTATAAGATAAAATTAATCTATCGAGCTGCCATAACAGGACATAAAAAGCATAAATATTCGCAGCTTGTCTGAAATGGCTTCGTAAGTCAGGTTCTCAAAAAATCATGAGTGAGAAAATGAGTTCCATCGACTAGTGCCCATTTTTCCCATGCGAGAGAGGCACTGGGGTCCTCTGGGCAATGGCAGGAGCAGCACCCGGTTGAGGCACCCTAGTGTCTCAGCAAGAAGTAAAAATACTCTAAAGTGCAAATGGCAGGTGGTGGACCAAGTGCTAGGGCTTCTCTTGGGGCTGAGTCACCTCTACCATAAATCTTTCCTCTCAGAAGCCCCCACCCCGCTCCTGTGCTGATTTAATTATCTGTAGCAGCCCACACCCTCAATTAGACAGGATGCTGTCAAAAGGCAGAGACTGTAACTGACTCATCTCTCTGGCTCCTACACCGTGTTGTGAGGCTGGGGATACAGTTGCTTGGGGAACATTCCCTGAATGCATGATAGATGTCTGGATGGGAGGAAGAAAGGATTGACAGGAGGTGGAGGAAGAGCAATTCTGCTGCCTTGAAGCCTCAACTATGATAAACCCAAGAGAACCTAAAATTAAATGGAAGTTACCTCTGGCTACAGATCATCATAGCATCAACAGGAGAACTATCACACACTAGGCTTTGTAAAGCAGGAAGGAATGCAGGCTCCAAAACCAGGCAGGCTGGTTCACAAGTAGCTATGGAAGTTAGTAACAGTTTGACTATAGCCAAGTCAATTTATCTCTGACACTGGTCCCTCAACTGAAGACGGAGATAATTACTGAACAATCTAAGGACTGGATTCAATTATTTTGTGTCTGTAACACCTATGGCAGGGAATAATAAATAACAGGTGCTTGTTGTATGAATACTACAGGGAGTCAAAGGCTCTAGCACCATCGCCAATCTCTGAAATTCCTTTAACCGGACACACTCTCCCCCAGTACAGTCCTCTAACTAGCAAATCCTCAGGACAGCAAGCTCCTCTGTGGATGTCTTTCTCACACCCTCATTCTACGTGAATCAAGGGTGTCCCTGAGGACACTGCTGCTCTTGCAGCCTTCACAGAGTGGCTGTTTATTCCCATATCTCTGAATTTGGAGTCTGTAAATGTGTGAGCGCCTTTGCTCCTCACTGTTATTTCCAGATCATTCTACCTCTTCTCTCAAAACTCCAGCTTTGAACTACATGCTGCTAGACTATTCTCACTGCAGTCATCCACTATCCACCAGCTCACTGGGTCCCTGGAGATTCAGTAACAGTGTGGCTTCTGGCTACCCTGTTTCTCTATGCCTTTTGCCAGTACTATTCGTCAGAGGGTTTGCTTCTTGCAATCTCCAGCTTCTCTCCTCCATTCTCTGTCTGGAACCCATGCCACCAGGACCCAGCCATGGGTCCATGGAATCAGTTTCTGAAAAGGCCACATTGCCCAAAGCCAGTCCTAAACTCTCTTTTTCCATTCTTACTAGAAATATGTGACACACCAAGTCATTCTTTGCTTAGCTTCCAAGGCAGTACTTTCTCTTGGCGTCCTCCCTCACTGGTTATTCTAACCTCTAAAGAGTCCCACTTTCAATTCCCTACAAGACATCTTTAAATATTAGTGATATGTGGCTATTTCCTAAGTTTCAGCCCAGATCTTTCCTCTTGACTCCAAACTCTATCTCCAACTGCCTCCCTGGCATCTCCACTAGAATGGCCAACAAGTACTTCATTCAGTACATCCCAAACCAGACATCTAACATCCCCACAAGCCTGCCTCTCCTGTAGCCGCTCCCACCTCAGTGTATGACAACTCCATCCTTCTAATATTTCGCATCAAGTGATTCTTTAACACAAGAGCCAACCAACTCTTCTTAAAGAGACTAATAACAAATATCTTAAGCTTTGGAGGCCATAGAAACTCTATTATAGCTGTTCAACTCTGCAAGCATAACACAACTATTTTCAGTTAACAGGCAGATAAATAAATGTGGCTATTTGCCAACCAAAGTTTATTTACAAAAACAGGCAAGCCAAGTTGGATTTGGCCAAAAGACAGAAGTTTGCTTATTTGTGCTTCAAGGCTTAAGTCAGATCACATTACTCTGCTGTTCCAAATTCTCCAACAATTTCCAATTTTAGACAAGAATGGCCTATGGGAGCCTACCCAATTTTCTACCTACCCCTAACCTCAACTTCTACATCTGTCCCCCTTCCTCACTCCACATCAGCCACACATGTGGCTCGAAGATCAGGAGTCAGCATATATATTTTTATCAATTTATGAACTCTCAGAAAACAACACAGAATGCTACTATGTAGTTATCTGCACTGTTCTGTCAAGGACTCTTAGTGTTCTCCACATTTTCAAAGGGGTGGTGGCCCAAAAATCTCTAAGCACCACTGTCCTATACAAAGAGGCCACCTTTTGAGGATTTCCTCCAGTCTCTGTATTCTGTCCCTTCAGGTACATTTCAACCCATCCATTCTCTACTTTTTACAACCCCCAAAAGAGCAGAAGCAGTAGATTCAAAGTGGACAGGGAGGTAGGTCACTTTTACAGGAAGACATAAAGTCAGTAAGGTTTTCTCTCAGCCCAGAGATGCCTTGAACATTCCAGAGAACCCTGCAAAGAGAACTTCCACTTGCGTACCTCTAATACCACATGCCCAAGGCTTCCACAGCCGCAGCTTGGCCAAAAGCCCCAATGGAAGCTGTCCAAAACTGGGCAGCTGCACACAATCCCAGGTGAAGGCCGCAACGACCCCTCAAGACCTGAGAGCACTAAAAATCCCACTGATCCAGATCCCATGATAGAAACGGAACAACAGGTTAAGTCTTCCCTTCTTGTGTTCCTTCACTGTGCATTTGTTAAGATTAATTACTGCAACACATGAAATCTACACTCCAACTTATTGCAATTCTAAACGACAAGGCTGACATTTCAGGTAGTTCTATCATGTTGCTCACCTAGCTCATGGCAAAGGCATTTTTCTTGGTGCTTACCATTCAGTAGCGTTTGGTTGGGTGCTGGTATCTCATTCATCAATGCCTCAGTCAGTATTAACTTTTGGCGAAGTTGCTTATTTTGAGTTTTAAACTCCTTCAGCTCCTCCTGCAACTCCAGGATTTGACTTTGTAGACGAACTACCACCTCCTGGGTGGCAGGAAGATGATACATGTTTCCTAATGACCGGGATGACTTTTCTAGGATCGGCAAGCGGGACCTCTTAACGTCCTGAAAACACACACACACAACAATGAACACATTTTAAATGTATTTCCTTTGGTTGATCTTATAAAAGTCATGCTGATCTTATAAAACAGGTTTCAAACTGACCACCCAGACTGCTGGTTCCTATAATGGCATCTATGTTCAACTTCCCGTCAAGGAGCACGTATCTTGGCAGATGTCCCCTCTAATTGTTAAGGGTCAACTTCTTGACATCCTCTCAGCCCTGGCCTACTGTCTTTGAACAATTCAGATGTTTCATATCTAGCAGTTCCAACACAATCTTTTGGGAAATATTTTTTTCTCTGCTTATTTCCTTATTTCCCACCTATCCCCAGTGTAAGCCAATGTGTCTCCTACCATGTTAGTCCACCAGAACTACCCTTTTACTTCAGGGATTCCTGAGTTGCTAGTCCAGGGGATTTTACAACCTACCCATCCTCAACACCTTCATGTGCAATGGGTTATAGGCACCCCAAAGCCAACTGAAAATTCAACGCTTCAATGCCATCATGGCACATCCCTACCCATAAATCTACACCACCTCACTCGGCTGTCTCAGTAAATCACTCACTCATTCACTTACTAAAACCTAGGAGTCATTTTAAAACTTCCATTTGTTCTCATCACTTTTGCCACTAAGCAGATTGTAATGATTCCATCTCCTAAGTTGTGTCTCAATTTCTTCAACTCTTTTCATCTTCCACTGCCACCATCCAACATGAAGACAGCTGTTAGCCCTCACCTAGGCCACAGTAGCAGCCTCCTGACTGGCTCCTCCTCCATGTACTCACTTTTGTTCTAATTTGCTCTTAAAATCACTTCCCAGTTGTCTTATGAAGAAGGTTAAACTCTCTCTACTTCCCCACTAACTCTAAGTCATTTATCAGAATGCAGATCAAATGTGCCTTCCTCAGGACAATGGGTCTTGAGTTCCAAAACCAAGTCAAGTGCCCCTGTTATGCAATTATAGACCCTTAGAATGCTCCTCAGGGAACATCAGGTCATTATAACTAAGTATCTGTGCGATCACTGATTCTCTGCCTATTCACTTCACCAGCCTGTACAAGGTCCACAGTACAAGGGTTCTGCATATCTTGCTACACTCTATCCACAGCTTTATCTACAGTTTTTAATACAAGAACTAATACATAGCAGGCACTCTAAAACTAAATTTTGGAATGAACATACAAACAAGAGGTCAAATGAGGGTGTCTTTCAAGTGATGAGTTTTAAACATATTCAAAAACTGAGGGGAGGGAACTGAATCTAGAATATATAAAGAACGATCACAATAATTAAAAAAATCAACGATCCAATTAAAAGGTGAGCCAAAGATCCCACAGATATTTCTCCAAAGGAAAAAAGATGCTGGTATAAATGAGATCACAACAATATACCACCACTTCACACCTCTTAGGACAGTTATAATAAAAAAGATAGTGACAAGTGTTGGTCGAAGTGTGGAGAAACTGGAACCCTAATACACCGCTGGTAATATAAAATGGACACAGTTGTATAGAAAAGAGTCTGCACTTCCTAAAATGGTTAAATATGGAATTACCATATGAGTAATACCTAAGAAAAAGGAAAACATACATACACAAAAATTTGTACTTCTGTTCATAATACCCAAAAAGTAGAAACAGTTCACATGTGCTGCACTCAGTGAATGGATAAACAAAATGTGATATACCCATGTATCAGAATACTACTTAGTGATAAAAATAAAATGCAGATACAGTGCTCCAAAAAGAATGAACCCTGAAAATACTATGCTAAGCAGAACAAGCCAGTCACCAAAGACCACATATTTATGACTCCACTTACATGAAATATCCATAATAGGTAAATGTAAACAAATGGTCAGAAAGTAGACTGACACATTCACAATGAAGCTCTAACTGGTGCATCTTGCTGCCAGGTGGCTCTGATTTAATTTTATTAGAAAAAGACCAGTAAAAGTGATTGCATCCATTTGTATCACTGGTGGTTCAAGCCAGCAGGAACACTTTTAAGTGGCTAAGGCTGGGGATGTATGGGAGGAGGAATTGGACCTTGATGCTACTGAGTACCAGGTATCTTTTGGGGATGATGAAAACATTCTAATATGGTAATGGTTATACAACTCCACTGACCTATACATTTAAAATGCATGAAGTGTATATCATATATAAATTCTATCTGATAAAGCTATTAATATTTTTCTTTAAACAGGAGAGGAATAGAAACCTGATAGTAAATCAGGAAGTATTTGGGACCTAAAGTATGAGGAGACAACCAAAGTCTCTCCAAAAGGAGCGGAGTGAGGGCCCTTCTTGCACATGCTAGGATGTAAAATGTTTTCTAGCACAGTCTCTGGGTCAACTCTGCATTCTCAGAGCTCACCAGGTCACAGAAGGTATCATGCCTGTTGTTTGAGAGGTGAGAGAATGAGTTCATTGTCACATAGCAAGAAGGTTCAAGGGTCAGGCTCAAACCAGCTCGTTGGACTCTAGTTGTCAGAAAAAGGAAGATGCTTTCGGCCCTGAAATTCCAGCGAAGAGGAGACAGTAGATTCAAGCACAAGAGTAGTCTGCAGGGGTGAAGAGGAAACACTTGGGAAGAGGTGGATGGCTCAGCAAAGAGGGCTGGAAAGTAATAGTCACTTGCTTGGTCCTGGGTCTCCACCAGTCTTTATTCTTAGATCAAAATCTGTGTGTCATATGGCAACAGAAAAGATTACAAGTGCACAAATGCCAAAGCCAATTTGAAGCTGGAAGACCGCCGTCAGTCAACCCAATGCTTGTTCTAAAATAACACCACGTGAAATGCTACCTTATGGACTCCAAACAGAGTCCACCTACCCCTTATTAGCAGCATTGTATCAGAACTTCTTGTTTGGGAATGGATAGAGACAGGAACTCGGGCACTCTGAGCTCGTCCTGCCCTAGACATTCATGACACATAACACCTCTCTGCCAGCGTGCCAGCCACAGGGTCTAAGCCACATTAATCTTATTCAAGACACAGAGAGGTCAGGTAACTGATTTCCCAGGGACTCAACATGGGCTAAGTAAAGTCTCTCCTCTTGCCTCCGTAACTAAATAGCCAAGATATTGGGTCTTTGTTTCACCCTCCACCTACAGTTACATATGCAAGATATCGGACCTATGGTATAAGCCACCACCAAAATCAGAAAGAAAATCATTAAACTTTCTTTACTATGCATACACTGGAAACCACATAGGTGACAAGAAGGTTCCAGACTCCCTGAAAAAGGTACAATCTCTGTCTGCCTCTAAAACCAGGCAAGTTTATCACATTAGTCCATTTCCCAGCTGAGGCACACTGGAAGATTTTCCTGAGCCTTTTAATGTCTATATCTCTTCATCTGTAAAATGTACATATACTTATAGAACTCATGCTTGTTGAGAAGATTAAATGAGATGGTATAGAGAGAATTCAGCAAATCTCTGATATACATAGTAGATAATAAAAATTTTAAAGCACAATTTCTCTTCTAAAACACAAGCAAGACAGATAATTTCAAGCAAAAATATTTAATATATTTGGGAAAATTAAGTCCATTCAATTATCCAATTTTCCTGAACAGAGAATGACATCTCCCACACAATAGAAAAAAAAGCAAACAAAAACACAAACCAAAAAAAACTACCTAGTTTTCCTAATATACAGGTACCGACTGAAGGAGCTAGGGCAGATGAGAGCACTTTCATTCCAGCCAAATTGCACAAATTTGCATTTTGAGTACCATTAATATAATAGCAGTGTATTTTTTTTTTTAAGTCTCTACAGATATCTTTAGAAAACCCTTTTCTGGAAATTACAGTTTTGGTGCATAATTTAAAACAATCAAAAGCAATTTTGCTAATGATATATCTAACGCTCTTTGGTATGCACAAAAGCAGTAATTTAGTGGTCAGAAAATAAACTTAATTCTCCATTCTGATGCTATGAAGCAGTATGTCCAGTTGATTTTTCAGGTACAGAACAGCCATCAGAAACAAAAATCCAATGGTCTATATTGGAACTCTAATAGAAACACAACCTACTTCTTCCACGGGAATTCTCGAACCAACCTCTGCTCTCAAAAGGATTGTAGTGAAGACCCAATCAAACACTGGCAAGAAGACCTGGTTTTTAACAGTCCTGCAAATTTGCTTATATTTTCAGAGATGCTTCAAAAGAATACTGTACCATTTCGGATTACCATGACTGAGAGGTAAGCTTGACCAAGGGAAGGGTGTCAGATACACTGGGAGCCCCAGCCCAAGCTCTTAACTATTAATACTCTAAAGTCATTACAATTTTATTTCAACCTGCTAAAGGAGGGATTCATCAGCAGGTGAAAACTGTATTTTGGCACATTTTCACACTGAAATATTATTATGTAGCCAGTATAAAGAAAAATGTCCCCAATATATAATGTAAAAGAGAAACCTACAGAAAGATATATAAACATGATATATAAACATGTGTGGTTTTTCTAAGGAAAATACAAAAATATCCTGACATAGATAAACAAGATGGGGTTGGGGCTAGGAAGGGGGGCAGAGGATGGGAGGGAGGATAGGAGAAAAGGAGGGAGGGGGAAAGGTGGAAGGACACACACCTCTGGGTGGAGGCCAAGAGTACTGCAGGCAGACAAACACCAGACTTCTTCATGTAAAAGGAAAAATATGGTGGTAACGGAGGCAATATACAAACTTACTTTGTTGGCCACACTGGGGCAAGGAAAGGGAGTGGCCTGCTGTCCTGGCATCCTGCATTCGTTCTCTGGCTTAGCACTGAACATGACACCTGTTGGCTTCTCTTCACAAGTTTCTCTCTTTCCATCACATTCGAACCTGAGCAGGTGGCTTTCCACGGGCACAGTCTGCACTGAGGCGTCTTTCAGCTCCACCTTGGCCTCTTCACTCATCTTTACTAGCTGGGCCTCCACTGACTTCAGTTCACCATGGGGCTTGGTGAATGAGTTGGCTTGGACCAAATGTCCAAGTTCATCTCTCAGCTCAATGGCCATTTGTTTAAGTGTCTTCTCAGTTTGACCATCAAGGTGTTCTCCAGAAACTCCCTGCTCTGCTAAGCATATTCGTTCCAGAAGCAGTTCATGTAGTGCTTTCAGAAGGTCTGGCCTGTTTTTCCAAACAGAAAGAAGCAAGAGAAATAAACAAATCCTTTATCCACTTCCCAAGTCGTCCCCATCAACTTTTGCCCAGATTCTGCCTAAACTAAATATAGTCCTCACAGTATGCCAGGAACCACACCAAGCATTTTATCCCATGTAATCTCAAAACACCCAAGCAAGGCAGTTACTACCATGTCTATTCCATGGATAAGAACAGTATTTGGCACAAGGTACACAGCAAGTGAATGGGCCACATGGATAGTGAGTGTAGGCTGGGCCTATAGAGGAGCAAGTGGGACTATAAGGTATCAAGACAAGCTGGATGCCCAACTCCAACCCAAGATATTAGCTTCATTCATATGTCCAAGGGCAAGAGTAGCTTTGAATGTATCTCACCAATGTGTCTGGTCAACAGGTAACCTGATCTATTTCAGTGCATAGCGGGTGCTCAATAAATAAATGAAGAGATGCTTCATTAACATGCATACATGTAGATCAGAAGGCACACTGGCTTTGAAGGCTGATAAAAATGTCTTCAGGGTAAGGGTGCCTGGCATGAACAAGGCCACAGATCCAATAACCAGCATGCAAAAAAATAACGAAGTAAAAAATGACTTCAAATTCTAACTCTGAGTTTCTTTGAAAAGAAAGTCTTCTTCCACAGGAGAACTACGAATTAAACAAGATAGTGTCTGGGTGGCAGTTACTTTTTATATCCCTTGTCACACATCCTCCGCTCCCCTCTGACTTCCGCTACAGCTGCGGGACGGCTCCTACAGACACAGCCGGTCCCATCTGGAGCACCTCTGCATGTTATTGCCTGGGTTCTTTCTAAAGCTCTCTGAGCCAGCCAGCCAGGGAGTGTGGAAGTGGGGAGCAGCTGATACCTCTGGGGAACCCTCAATCACTGGGGAAGAGATCTGTGGGGAAAAATCTCAGGCTCTACCCTTCAGAGGACAACATAGGCACGGGCTATTCCATCCCTAAGAGGGTGCTCAGCAGGATGGGGCCCCACTGCCTAGAGCATTTCCCAGATCAATATTGTACCCTTACCGGCTTGGTTTTCACTGTCTCAGTCTCCCTAAGCTCCCTCTGGCACTCCTGTTCCCTGGTGCCACATTCCAAATTAATCACTAGTATCCACATCTGTATCTCAGCCTCTGCTTTCCAAAGAAACAAAATTAGGCCAGCATGTAAAACACACAGAATAATGCCAGTGATTTAAGACAACTCTTTTGTGAATGTGTTTCTTATGCCAGGCACTGTAGGGATAACCAGTGATACAAAATTGCCAGCAAGGAATTAGACTGCTGTGAGAGCCAGTGTGTACACAGATCATCACTCCACAACATGACAAGGCAAACAGTGGCAGTGTGGAAGTTTGGTAGGGTTATAGGTCAACGATCCCAGTGTCCAGACGACAGGTAAAAGAAACATGTCAGACAGAAGGGAGCTTCTAAAGTTGAGGAAAGGTTGGCAGGGGATCAATGCAAAACAATCTGAGCACTGACAGTGACATGAACAGTCACCACAGTGCAAAGAATAAAGAGGTGAGGCCAGAAAGCCAGGCGGGGGAGACATGAAGAGTCTGGCATGTCACATAAAGGAAAGAAGGGCCCTGAAAGGCCTGTGTTCCAGAAAGGTGGAGAGACTGTCTGCCACTTCGAAGGTGGTGTAACCACACATAGGAACTCCTTCCACTGTTCTGATCACAGAAATGACAGCAAAAATCCATCCTAAGAAAGCATTTCAAGGTGCCACCAGTGGGCTCATACTCAAAATAAAGCTACCTACAGATCGGACACAGAGGAAATAGCCCCGAGAAGGTGGTCACGATGGGGGCCTTTGCAGAAAGCAGTGGAGCCAGAAGTTCAATTCCCAGGGTAGAAGAGGAGCCACATAAATGTCACTGACCCTTATTAAGAAGCCCAGCTGAGGCAACTTCAAGACCACCATACACAGCTGCCCCAGGGCAAGAACCAGCAGCATCTCCTGAGATCTGCGCCATGTTGGAACTTAGGGCACTGGGAAAGCAAGCAAGCAGCTCACCGCCCTGGTAAGCAGCTGTGAGCCTACCGGCGCGTGGGCTGAAAATCAGACATCACCCCACCCTACCCCCATTAGCAAGTAGGAGCCAGAGATCTGAGCATCTCTTGGGAGGTTGACCATATGTAATATGGCAAAAAAGGGGGATTTCCTTCTACCATCTCTTTGAAGGTAAATATTTTTATCACTCTTTTGCTTTGTCCTGATTAATGGTGTTGCTCTATTCAATATTCTGTTTTGATAAGTTCTGTAATGTCCTGTATTTCCTTTGATTTTGCTATACCTGATTGAAAAAACAACTATTGTGAAAATAACGAAATATACTATGGTAACTATTACTGTTATCCTGGTAATCTGCTGTGAAGTTCTGTACCAGTTTCACTACACTGTCTCAATTGGCTTTGTTCTGTCTTGTTCTGTTGTATTTTACTACCTTCAAAATAATTTTAAAAAATTTTTTAAAAAAAGACCACCACACAGGGAGAACATAGGTGGGATCTATTAGTATAAGCAAACCAAATTTGCACAGAAAATCCAACAAAAAGGATAAGAATTCTGGAAAGAAAATAGAAATCATAGAAGACTTTAAATAAGAATGTTTTTATCACCTGAAAAATAAAGGAAGGAAATGCATTCAAAATAAATGAAGATGTGAAGAAACCAAGATAGATAATTATCGGAGGAGAAATGGGGCAGGCTGTAGGCAGAGCTGGCTGGAAGGCTGCTTGCACTCCAGGAAACGGAGGGTGCAGGTCAGGATGAGGCCGTGCAACCTGCAGAAGAAGGCAAGATGGCCACACGATCTTATTTCCTTTTCCTCTCCTGGCATTTCCTTCTTCCTGCCTCATTTCAGGAAATCTTTTGAGACAGACCAGACACTGTAATTCCTGTAACATATGCTGGCCTTCATTCCCTCTGGTCTGTGCTACTCTTGGAAGTAGCGGGCATGCTGATTCATCTGCCCAGTGGGGGCAGGAACCCTCTGAGGGCAGGAACATGACCCTCCTCACAGCCTGATTCCTATGCCACAGATCAGGGGCAGGGTCAACTCAGCTCAAATTAGTACCTGCATCACCAGGAAATAAGATGAAAGAAATAAAAAACAAAACTAACATGTGTGATGCCTTGCTCACTTCTAGCATGGTATCATCTAGAATATGAGAAACATCTTAAACTACAAAAAAACAAAACATCAGGAGATATTAACCTAAATTTTCCTTTCCCCTCCTTCTTTAACATAATTAAAAAACAACAATTGCTATTCAGTTAGTCAAAGGAGGACCATTCCTGACTACCGAACAACACATAATAAAACCCAAGAAAAACACTTTACAAATGGGGTAAAAAGTAGTAAAAGAGGCCATTATAATATACTAAAGCAGAGGTGTTATTAAATAAAACATTTCAAGTGTTACTTTGGTGGAAATCTGAATAGCAGATTCATTAAGCTGTCACTGTAACCAGGACCTGTGGAGTGGTTCAGTCCAAGGGTCCTGTCAGAGACCCAAAAAGCGTTTACATGCCCTTTCCTGAGCATCTGTGCCACACAGAGGGTGTAAAGAAAAGCACTGACATTTACTAAGCATTTACCATGTGCCTTATCCTTTAAATACACTGAATCCTCAACTCAGACTGTGAGAGGGAAACTATTATTAACCTCACTCTACAGGTAGAAAAAATGGGCTCACAAGATTCAGGATGCCTCAGAAAAATAACTGAGCAAAGATTAGAACCCAGATCCTTCTGACACCAAAGCAGAACCAACTCTTCCCTGCTTTCTAAACTTTCCTTCTGCTACCCGGGTGAGCTATTAATTGTCTGCATGTTCGTTCACATATTTATTGAGTACTTTTGATGTGAGACATAAGGCAGTGGTTATGCGTGGTAAAAAAGAATCGTAGAGCTTACATTCTGTTAAGGAGAAGACAGACACAGTCATATAGATACTAATAACTACAATGTAAAGTCACTCAATGTAAGTTAATGAGAAGTAATATGAGCAGAAGGTAAGGAAGGAGGAAGGAATAAATCCAGAGGCAAAGCATCAAGTAAGATTCCCTTTAGATGGAATGGGCCAGTAAGGCCTCTCTACAAAGTTGCTATATAGCAGAGGCACCGCTGGTCATATACATGTGGCTAAAGTACACACTCCAGGTAAAGTGAATAGCTACTCCAAATCCCACTGGTGAGAACAAGCTTGGATTATGCAGAACAGAAAGGTCAGCGCAGCTGAGGGCCAGTGAACAGGAGAGGGGGTTATGAAGACAGAAAAATGGTAGGGGCTGGGTCAAGAAATTCTCATCTTACTCAGTCAGCACTGGGAAGCCATCAGAGGGTTTTGAGGAAGAGACAAGATCTGATCCAAATTTTAAGAAGATCATTCTCGGGGCTGGGGCTATGTGGCTCACTGGTAGAAAAACTGCCTAACCTGCACGCAATCTTTGTTTTGATCTCCAGCAACCTATACAAATAAACAGATCACTTTGGTAACTCTGTGGAGAATGGAGGGACAGAAATGGAAGTAGGGAGACAATTAAGGAGGCAGCACTGTTGGAGGAGTCAGGCAAGAGATGACAGCAGTTTGCACTAGAAAGGCAGGAACCGAGCTGTGAAGTAGTTGAATCAGGAATGTATCTTGGAGGTAGAATCAGTAGGATTTGCTAATGGACATAGGAACTGAGGAAATTACACTTTCTGTAACAGTATTTAGATAGACAGAAATACTATTAACACACATGAGGCAGAATGGGGGGAAGCAGATTAGAACAAGTAGATGGATTTTGATCAAGTCATGGCAAAATGTCTACTAAACATGCAGGTGGAGATGCCCAGGGCAAAGCTGGCTGTACGACCTACAGGACAGGTCTGGACTACAGGCATACAGCCAGCAGTCACCAAGCATACTCTACTGTCATGAGAGGGTAGAAAGGTGCAGCAAAGAGAGGGATGACAGCAGACATGGAGCAGGAGTGGCCAGTGGGGCAGAAGGAAACAGGTTAGAGAGAGAGGCCGGCTTCTGCTCAGAGGCAGACCCCAGACACTAGATTTTGCAACCTGGAAATTACTGTTGGCCTTGATAGATAGAGCAAAAGTCATGAAAACACTTAAGACTGGTAAAAAGAGACTAGAAGGAAGAAAGTAGAGGCAGTGAAGACAGACAAATCTCCTGAGAAAGCCTGGTTTGAGTGGGAATAAAGAAATGGGGCAGGAGCTGCAATGGATGTAAAATTAGAGGACAAGGGGTACTTTTCCCAAATGTCAGATATCACATATGTCTTATGTTTATGTGACTGCTGCAATGATTCAATATAAGGAGAAAACTATTGATACAGAAAAGAGAAGGGGCAAGAGAGGACAGAAGCTAAGCCACAGTGGAGGACTGGTCGTGGTAGGAGCAGGGATATTTCTTCCACAGCAACAGGCAGAAACATAGTTTGTAGCAATAGAGGCAAGCAGTCGTTTGCATTCAGTCGCTTCTGCTTTCTCAGTAATGTGTGGATCAAGGTCACTGGCCACGAAGGGTTGGGAATAAAGGAGGAGAGAAGCTGCAAAACAGCCGGGTCTATGCCATGTTGAAAGCTCATTTTGCAATGAGTGACAACAAATACAAAATGTGACGTGACCTATGAACAGACATAACCTGAGTTTCTGACCACATCAAGGTCTTACGGAGGCCTGGACACAGCAAGTGAATGGGGTCAACAAAGGGCAAAGGGCTGGGGGATGGGTGGAGGCACAGAACCAGAGTGGGCAACCCAGAGTGTTTGTTCAGTGTAACCAGCATCAACAATGGCCCACAAACAAAGGACACTGGACTCCTTCTAGGTACTGGAAGGAGGGCATTGTGGTTGAAGTACAGTAGGCAAGATAAGAACAGCACACACAGAGCTAAGGGACTGGGTTACCAGATCTCACAGGGCCTGGCAAACTGGAAAGATGCTCAGCCCAAGAAGCATGGAGATTCTCTCAAGGGTTTAGATAGGATGATACACTGAATTTTTAAATAACTGCTCCAGAAGTCTGTGGAAAACAGGTTGGAAGGTAGCAAGGATAACTGCAGGGGACTGGTTAGGGGGCTACTGCAATGATTCTGGAGAAATGCGACATGAGCTATGGGGAGAGGAAGCAACAGAGGCAGAGAGAAGCAGACAGATTCAAGAGCTATTTAAGAGGTGGAATGATTGGAACTTAGATTTGGGAGATAAAGAAAAGAGGAGCACCCAGGTGGATGTTGGGTTTCTGGGGTCTTCTCTAGAACTTGACAATCTAATCCCTCTCTAACATGGAATCTACCTTCAAACAAGACATCTTTCCTAGCAGAAACATGCTTAATCTTTTTTGTTGATCCTCTGCAGACTTCTAAGGACCCCCGCCAGGCTCACATTTTGGCGGCCCCTTCCCTGTCCCACAACCATCCCCAGAACTGCAAAACCAGATCCCCTAGGAGCAGGCCTCTCTACTTAGTCAAAACTCAAGACTACATACATCTTTTCTTAAATTCTTAAATAAGCATATCATCCCCAAAGAGACCCCCTTTTATCTTGTTATATTTTTTTAGCTATGAAATACCACACATAATTTAGGCTGCAAACACCAAAAAGTTAAGGTGGTAAAATCTTAAACCAGGAGGAGCTAAAGATGGTGGACCAGTAAGCAGCAGGATAGGAGCCTCTCTGAGACAGACAGCTCAGATGCCGGAATAAAACATTCCAGAGAGATCGGGACAGAGGGAGATGGACTCTCTCGACCCAGGAAGAAACTGAAGGGAAAAGAGCTGATCAAACACGAAGTCCCAGGGCTACCATTAGAGAAGCTAAGATTAGCGGTCAGGGCACTCTCACCAAGCCACCTGAATTCGTGCAACCAAGTCTGGCCTGAGCACCCCAACTCATGCCAATGTGACTGGCCTGAGCCGCCCAGAGCACAATTCGCACAGAGCCACCCCGAAATCACACCGCAGTTGCACTGAAGTCGGAGGTCGGGGAGCCCAACGGAGAACGGAATCAGAGAGGGACCTGCATTAACCCACAGTGAGTGCTGGGAATAAGACCCTCCCACAGGAAAGGGGCAACCAATTGGACAACATGTTGGGGTTGGGCAGGACAGGCCTGAACTAGGAATGGCAGTGACTTCAGTTGGTTGCTCCCCTCCCAGAGCAGATTGGTGGGATCTGCTTGGCCTGGGTCACACCCCTGACTGGGACCCAATAAGTCATCCCAAACCGATTCCCTATGCGGAGCACATGCTAACACAGTGAAGGTCCCCGAAGGTTGACTGGCTCCGGGGGAGGGGGCAACCCCTGCCTCTGCTTGCACCTCAGTGACTGACAGCAAACTGGAGAGGGCAGAAACCCCTAGCCAACACGCTTCAGAGGAACTATAACCAACAAGGAAAGGGGCTGGGAACCCCACTATACACTTGTATGGACAGAACCAAAAACATGACGAGAAAGAAAAAAGAAAAAGCCCCCAGACCTCAACCCTGAGAATATTGATCCAGGAGAGGTAAATACAAGAGATTGAGGGCAGCAAACATGCAATATCAAACACGGCATCAGCGGACAATAAGAGATACCTTCGGGACCTCGTAGACAAGCTTAAAACTGAAGTATTAATTCAAGTTAAGCAAGACATAAGTAGATTAATAAAACAAATGCTAAGCACCTCTCAAGAATACACAGACGGAAGAATGAAGGAACACAAAAAAAGGAGAGAAACTTTCAATGAAGAATATAAAGAAAACCTAGAATACATGAAGCAGATACAAAGAGATTACCAGGAAATTAAAAACTCCATTGAAACCTGGCAAAACTGCTTGAAAGAAATTAAGGATAGACTATCAAAACTTGAAGACAGGTTTGCAAGGTGTGATCATGAAAGGAAAGATCTCTTAAAAATAATAAGGAAACAGGCAGTAACAATACAAAGGCTAGAAAACGACAGGAAGATCTATAATCTAAGAATAAAACATGTGAATGAAGAAGCAGGAGTCAAAACAAAGGAATTACAAAGGCTATTCACAGAAATAATTAAGGAAAACTTCCCAAGCATAACAAAAGGAAATGATATGCAGATGTACGAAGCATATAGAACTCCCGCCACCTACAACCAAAACACAGCTACACCCAGACACATAATAATCAAGATCCCAGAAATTCAATATAAGAACAGAATTTTAAAAGCTGTCAAGAGAAAAGAAACAGATCACCTATAAAGGAAAACCCATCAAAATCATGGCAGACTTCTCGACACAGACCATCAAATCAAGAAGAGCTTAGAGCAAAGTAATCCAAGCCCTGAAAGAAATTAACCTCCGGCCAGATTGAGGTACTCTGCAAAACTGTCTCTATAAATTAATGGAGGAACAAGATGTTTCCGTGACAAAGAGGAACTGGAGGAATTGGTGACCACCAATCCAACCCTACAAAAAGTACTGAAGGACATTCTAGAAAAAAAGAAAAAAAAATACCAGGATTTCAGGAACAGTGGCAGAGAGGCCTCAATGAATGGGGCAGACAGTGGAATGAAGGAGAAAAGTAGACAACCAATGGCAGAAAAATAGCATAGCAGAAATGAGGCAGAGAAGGTTGGCTGTAATCTCTAACACAGATGGCTTTGATATACTAACAAAAAGAAACACAGGCAGAGTAGATCAGGAGATAGGGTTTATCGAGATGCTCTGTATTGGAAACATAATTAACCTAAAAGAGGGCTTATGGACAGAAAGTTTGTATACTTGTACTAGATTTGAGGGCACAGACAGTTATCCCAAAAACAGTATTATAGTTATTATCTTTAATTTCCCATTAACTTAATATGAAGCCCTGTATAACTTACACTGTTTTACCATGACTGATATCAATTGAATCTGGTTTGTTAGATTGCTATTTTGTATTGACTGATTTTTTTAATTTTTTTAAATTTTATTCTAAAAGGGAGTAAAATTAAACACAACAAAACAGAACAGAATGGGACATAAGAAAGCATAAATTTCAAAGCTAGACAACCAGAGATCTTCACTGTCTGTCATATTGTCTCTTGTTTTCATCCAAATGGTTGTCCTTATCTTTGCATATGGGGAGCTCATACTAAATAACATAGACATTTTCACAAGATGTGTAGTTCACTGGCTCCCACTTGCTAAGCAGGGGGGAGGGGGAGGGGGCACACGGGACAGGGGAAAGGACAACATGAGATGTCTGAATTCTCAGCCCACATGCAGGCAGGATCACAGCTGCCCCACAGAGAGGGGAGGAGTTCCTTGTTCTCCCGGCACCCCTAGTCAACCGTATGGTGCAGGTCCCAACGTGGCAGGGTCTCTCTCCTTCGGGCCGCCGAAAGTCTGCCACACTCTCAGCCGCCCCCCAGAGAGGGGCGGAGTTCCTTGTTCTCCCGCAACCCGAGTCAACCTCATGGTGCAGGTCCCCATGCACCAGGGTCTCTCTCCTTCAGGCCGCTGAAAGTCTGCCACACTCTCAGCCGCCTCCCAGAGAGGGAAGGAGTTCCTGTTCTCCTGGCACCCCGAGTCAACCACATGGTGCAGGTCCTGAAGCGCTAGTGTCTCTCCCCTGCAGGGCCCCCAAAGTCCACCATACTCACCTGCTATTTCTTTCTGATGAATTGACCATTCCATTTCCAAAGTTCTGAAATGGCCAAGAGACCACAGAAAGAATTCTCTTTAGGCTCCTGTTTGAAACCAGCAGCTATAGCAATCTGCTAGCCTTGCTTCAGGGCCACGTATTGAATGATTTTATTCAAATCTGTTATGATTGATAGTATCAAGTCTGAGAGCATAGGCAACGATACTTAAGATGACAAGATTCACTAGGATACCCAGTCTGGTTTGATTATAACCTGATTTTGGAGTCTTATAATGTCTCCAATGTTTTGTCTTTATTAATGTTGTTATATTCTGCTGAGACATCATAGTAACCATTGTAGATCACCTTGTATTGCGGTTTTATATGACTTTTTCGTTTCACGTTTTTCTAGGAATTTGTCTTGCTTTGTTTTGTTTTTCCCTCTAATACAGAAAGGATACATATACATGTAGAGACTCATGCATGCATAGAACTTATAAACAGTTTATGAGAACCAGTTATATAACTCATGATGAAATGAACAACTACTTTGAAGAAAAAGAGACACTACAGTACCCAATGCTGATATTGTAGCGTCATGATGTGAAATCCAGCAATACTATCATTCTTTGTTCAGAGTGATTTTAGCCTGTTTTGTTTTGTTTTGTTTTGTTTAAGTTCAACATACATGAAGGTATGGACAGCTATTTCGAAGAGAATGAGAGACACTATGACAGCCATTGTTGGCTTCCCTATTGTCTGGTCTTGAAGACCTAAAACGCCTTCCTCATCCAGTTCAGATCAGTTCTATACTATGTTGTTTCATGTGAATTCTCTGTATGTGAAGATATGGACAATTATTTGGAAGAAAACAAGAAACAATATGATATATAGTGAAGATCTCTGATTGTCTTGCTTTGAAATTTATGTCTCTTACATTGCAAAAAAAAGAAAAAATCTTAAACCATATTTTCTAGGCAGTGTGGGTCAAATGAGCTGGAAGCATGCAAAGTAAGGGCTGGGCCTCCCACACACTGAGAACATCAAGGCAGGGGAGCAACCTGCCACCACACTCTCCAAGATGGGCCATGCTGAACTTTTCATTCCACCTTCAACAAGAAAGTAACCCTGATCAAGTAAAAGATGACTAATCAGACTAATGTTACTAGTTGAAAAGCTGCTTCCTAGTCCATCCTAACAGACAGGTTCATTGCATCACAGTTACTCTGGGGCCTCACCACTATGCTGCCCCATGAGGCCCTGGGTACACGGCTAGAAGGCAGAGGAGCTCAAAGACTGAGACATCCTAGGCTTGAGTCTATCACACCTGTACACCAGGGACATCAGACACTGGCTCACAACTGAAGAAAGAGGCATATAGATGCCTGCCTGGTTGCTATACTTGCATATGTCAAGAATTTTACCTAGGAAAGTAGGAAAGAGTAGGAATCATTGGAAGGACACAATGTATAGCGTAATACTGTCAAAACCTTACTTAGTACTGACCTGAACCCATATACCCATTACTTCATTTAACCCTCATAAGAACCCTTCGTGGTAAATAATTGTCATAACCCCACCCAACCCTCCTTCACAGATGAAAACACAAAGATGGGTAGAGATGGCACAAGATCTAAATGGTACAGTTAAACAGGAGCTCAGCCTGTCTCACTCCAAACTCTACTTTTTCCAGGGCAACAAAAACACCCACACATACCTCTAGAAGTAATGTCTAGGTAACTGTTGCTTCCCCAACCAATAAGCATATTATGTTCCCTAGAAAATTCTCCAGTGATGCTACCACTAACTAGCTAAGGGAAAGCTGAATGATCAAGAAGATCACCTGCAACAGCCCATAAAGCATTTATGAAGGTGAGATGAGACTAAGCAAGTGACATATCCAGCCTAGTGTGGAGCATGTGTGCCGGCCAGGCCTTCTGCAGGAGTCTGAACTCCATTCCCAAGGGGTCAGTCAAAAACCAAGGCCAGGGCAGCAGACTGGGGCTAGTCTAACACTAGCACTGGCCAGCAACAGCCTGAAAGCCTATAGAGCAGACACCTGTGAGGTTTCCCTAGCGAGAACTGAACATGAGATGCCACAAGTCTGCTTGCAATGTTGGCTTAGAAAGTGCTTTCTTCAAAAATGTAATTATACCTAATTCTTAACAATCAAGAGATTCACAATACACCCCTCCCTCCAGCCCACCACACTCCCATAGCAGCCACATTCCCAGCTCACATTCCCCAAAGGCATTTCTACAGAGTCCTTAGAGAGATGGTGGCCATCTTCTAACTCTGATGCTGAGGTTACAAACCTGATGTTTAGGAAGCGTTCTGCTTTTGCATAGCAATTATGATCACCTAATTCCCTGGGATAATAAAACAGAACAGCCACTGGGCATGTCCCCAAGGGCTCATGCTTCAAAAATGTTAGGTATCAATGACTGGGAAAAGTCACAAAAAAAGAATGATTCAGTCCTTTTTTTCCACTGAAGAAATGCCCAACAATGATCTAAGTCTTAGCCCAGTAGAAACATAAGAAATACTACAATGCCCGGCCTTTGCCAAGGATCTTGGACAATAGTTAACGACTCTATCTGTACAGAAAAGAATTGAAAACTTTCACTGAACACATGATGCATGCCACCCTTTTTTCTTCAAAGATTTTTTTTCCTACCCCCACAGCAACCTTAAGAAATGATCAGATAAACTGAGGCACGGAGAAATGAAAGCACAGTTCTTTCTGATTCCAACGCACAAGCATCAGTCATGGATGAACTAGAAAGAATATGAAAGGGAAAACGGCTCATAAAGGATTAATTTAAAAGATACAAATGTACTGAACATTTCTCCCCTTTTTTGTTTTAAGGAAAACAACCTGTAGTATTTCCTCACATAGGAATGACTCCCAGCAGATATAATGAGAAGAGAATTGTAGTTCAAGCTCAACATAAAACAGCACAGTCACAACTACAATGGTATTTTTTAAGCTGTTGTAGAAACTGGAAGAGATTCCAGCAGGGCTGATTTCTCTCGCCAACAGCCAGGCAGCCATTTCTGGGGCTCCCAGGAATAATTCTCAAGGAAAGCTTTCTTTCGCTTCTTTCTAATGAGCCTGCACGAGGCTTGCTGAAGCCCCCTCACAGCCACGAGAACACAGCCTAATCACCTAATTGCACGACTGGCAAGATTCCTTCCAAGCCATTTTGGGAGCTCTCTCAGGTATACTATGCAGTACCCCCATCTAAATCCATTTAGCAAAGTGAGTGTATTCTCCCCTCAAACCAGAGTGATAAAGCCACACCTGGGCCCCACACCTACCTGGATTCCAGTGACAGCACAGCTCTCTCATTGAAGACAGGGGCAAGTAGAGCCAAGAGCTTGACACCATCTAGATTCTGGTCTCCGGGGCAGCCAGCCTTATTAGGCTCATCATAGACTAAAATATTGGAATCCGTGTGCCTTAAATATCCATTTTTACAGCCTCCTTTGGCACAATCTTCCATAATCTGTAAACAAAAGTACCTGATCAAATACTGAGACATGGAAGAGGAGAAAGAAGTACCTGGAAGAAAGGGAAAGGATGGAGACGCAGGGCAAATGAGCACAAATAAGAAGAGGGAAATGCAAGGGGAGAAGGAAAAAAAAAGAGGGACACAAGCATATAGGTCCACACACACTCACTATAAGGTATCCATACTTTCCTCATCTAGAAAACTGAGACCAAAGTGGTCTGGAGAATAAAATGTAGCAAATGTCTTACTTCCTAAAGGTACATGATGGACATGTGTTCTCCCACCCAATGGCTAGCTCCTTAAAAGTTCTTCCTGAGCAGGTCATGGAATTCATGTCATCAACAGTGCTTTGGACACTTATTTTATACCTCTTGCCCATACTAGAAAGCCAACTTGCTCTTTACAGACACATATTAATTAACATTGCTTTGAAGTGCCTCATTAGGAAAGTGGAGAGTTCCTAATTCCCATGGAGATGTTATTTACATATCCACCTTCCTGGGTCACTGAGAGTCCCAGAAGAGTGGCACCACAGAAGTATCCAGTTAAAGCCTGTTCTGGGCATGTCTTGTGATGCTCCAATTAGCATTCTTTCTCCCCTACCCAAAGCTGTAAATTTCTTCTACCGTCTATAAATAACTCCTCTTGACTTCATTGCTGCCAGTGATATACACACTAGCCACTGCCCCCATCTCTCCACACTGGAAAAATGACTATGACTTTTTAAAATGGAAGACAAGACCCACACAAATGAGCTGTTATTTATAGTTCTTGTTTGCTACCAATCTAGTTATTAAATCCATCATACAAGCAACTTCCAAAAGTAGAAAGTCTAGAATGGAATAATAAAAATAGTAACATTATCATTTACTGAGCACTTATTACATGATTTTCTTTTTAAGCATTACAATAATCCTAAAGGAAGTTATTAGTATCCTCACTGTTGGGGCAACTCAGTTAAGCAAGAGTTAACTAAGATCACCAGAGAGCAGTGCCACAGCCAGGACTCAAAATCAGGCCTATCTGATTCCAAAGTCCCTGCTTTCAGTTGCTTTATTCTCTGAAACTATGTCCATTATAGTGTCTCTGGTTTGTGACACCACAAACCTGAACACTGAAGACTGAAAGTGCCACACTTGTAGCCTCCTATCTCCTACCACAGATTCTTCCGACCCTGGAGACTGTATACTCCCAACTCATCAGTAGCTATATGACAGGAAGAGCATTCTACGTGGATGGGATCAAATTCCCACCATGCCCAGGAGACTGAAGGTCACTTACTTTCATCCATGTCCCTTACACTGCACTCAAGTGATCTGAGAGTTCATGGCTGTCTACATTTGAGGGTTCTTGTCCCAGTCCTGACAATGACCTACTACTCTGAGCTCCAGATCAATCATCTCCCCTCAAAAGCCTCCTTTTCCCAAGGATAAAATGAATAGGCTAAATTAGATGTCTAAACATCTATCCAGGTCCAACATCCAATCCCTGTTATTCTATTCTTTTTATTGGCAATGATATGTTTGTTCTCACATTTCATGACTGGTTCTATCATCCAGTTTAAAACTTCTGATAGCAAAGAAACTGGCATACAGCAGGCAGTCAATACAGGCAGATGAACGGGATACATTCTGCACACATTCCAAACCAAAGGCTGGCTCCAGAAGGGTGGGGTACAAAGAAGCCATGTTCCTACCTCATTACTTGGCTCCAAATGCTGGTCACTTTGGAAATTATTCTTGTCATCCTCTTCAACTCTGATAGTGTCCTTATCCTCCTTGCTAGGCAGAAGCTACATGGAGCATGGAATGGTATGAAAATGCAACCCAAAACAAAGTGCAGCATGAATATGTATGAATAAGTCACTGATGTCTTTTTAAAAATGCAGAACAAATAAACAAACAGACAAACAAAAAAGAGACTGGAACAAATGCCAAAGCCATGAAATAAAAATTAACTGAAGTTAAGAGTTACTAATTCTGGCAAATCACACATACAGCTACCCAGGATCAAGTAAAATTTAAAGACAGATTCCCCAAGAAAGGGTGAAAGGCAACTCGTGTCCCCTTGCATGGTCTTTCCACCCTGCTGGACACTGACTACGCTGCCTGTTGTGCTGCTGCCACTTCTGCCACTGCTAAATCCACTTTCACATTATATAAAAGTAACGAGAGTTTGGAAAACAGCTATTGATGGAATTGAAAACACTAAAGAGAAAAAAGAAAACCAGCAGTAAGTGAAATTTATGGTGTGCCCCTTTATGCATCACTTCTCCTATTTAACACAGCACATAAACCTCTTGTCAGACTGTCACACATCTGAGATGGACAGTCCCAGCAACACCGTCATTTTGCTGACAAAAATTCCTCATCATTAATGAGAAGAGTATTGAGTTTGTCTGATGGTAACTTTATACTTTGGATATGAAGGACAGCTATTTATAAAGACTGCATAAATCTAACACTTTAAAGAAGTATGATGTCAAAACTTCTGTGTTCTTCATTCTGCAGAATCGACAGCACAAAGTTCTCAGGAAAGCCAGACCTCAGCTCTCCAGAAGAGCAGACTGTAGTCATGGAACACTTGCATAAACAAAGGAAAAATGAGAGGAAGGTGGTCAAATGCAGCTGTTTCAGAATCATAGCAAAACTCTCTCACTGACAAGCGGTGAGTCTGCGCCAAAGGTGCTCAACCAGAGCGCCAGGTCAGCTACACACATGAGACACTGAGGCTTCTACTGCTACAGGTTCGTTTTATGATTCCTACATTGAGTCCATTATGCCCATAACTCTCCCAGCCCAACTTAAATTTTTCTGACCTGCTTAGAGGAAAAACCTTATTTTGGAAGAAAAAAACTGACTTTAGAACATCATTTTACAGAAAATTCTCAGGGCCAGAACACATTCATCCTACCCACATCCAAATCTGTAATCAAGATCAAAGAGAACTGGTGATCAAAACCCATATCCTATTATCCCATCAAGCATTAAAGAGACTAGATATGCATAATTATATTTAATAAAACATAAAAGTTTACAAATATGGGTGAGGAAATCTCTGCCTCTATTTGTTTCTCCCTCATTATTAAAACATTTTCAAATGATATAGACCAACTAAAACTATCAAACCTATTGGTGGAATATAAAAATGTTAATCCACTTTGGAAAAAGTAATGGTGATTTCTTACAAAACAATAACCTTATGACCCAGGAAGTCATAGGCATTCACCATGAGGAAAAAAAAGTGTATGATAACAACAAGACCTGTGTTTGAATGTACTTATTACCCTTTACCCAAAGAATAAAAAAAAAAAAAACAATATAGTTATAGAATGGAACAACAAAAAGGAACAACTTGCCCCTGTTGATTCACATAAAGACATGAATGAATCTCAAAAGCACAGTGAGTGAAAAAAGTTTACACAAAAGAGAACATACTACATGATTCTGTTTATATGAAGGTCTGCCATAGCATAGGAAACATTAATCCATGGTGGCACAAAATCATAGAAGCAGAAATATGTGGGGAATCAAGCTGACAAGAAAGGACATAAAGAATCTTGATAGAGATCTGGGTCACACATACTTGTAAACCTCAGTCAATATTGGCTTATAATCTCTGTATTTCATTTATATTAGAAAAGGTAACTATAAGCATACTGAAGTTAAAGATATACATACTGAAGCAGTTAGGGAAAATACACTGGTATTTGCAATTTTAATTAAAATTTATCAAAAAAAAGTAAGACATAGTGATGATGGATATGTGGAAATGTTAACAAAATCTAGGTGGACAATCAAGTGCTTCATGATCTCATTTACATGTGGAATATAGAAAGTTGGTCTCCTAGAACTTGTGAGTAGAATGTGGTTACCAGGCAGTAGGACGAGTTACAGGGGAAGCAATGGAAAAGGCTGACCCGTGGGTAGTCTGTTGAGTTAAACAGGAGGAGGAAGTTCTGGTATGTTCATGCACAATACTATGACTCAGATAACAATAACATACAGTAAATTTCATAGTAGGATTTTGACTTTCACTATAGAAAACTGAGAAATGTTCAAGGAAACATATGTTTAAACCTGATTTGACACTTCATAATGTACATGTACTGAAATATCACTGAGTACCCTGCTTGATATTTATAATTTTTATGTTTTTATAAATCAGCTACAAATAAATTTCCTTTTTCAAAAAGGTACAATTGAATGATGATGGACTGTGGCCACTGACCACTCTCTCTCCTAGCTTCTGGAAAAGGGTCACTTCTCACTTTCTGCCATGAGGCTTTTCCTGCCACCACTGTTATTCTGCCTTTCCAGAATCACAACCACACCATTCCTCAAGACACAGTAACCTGCATGCCCTTACCTCTGCTGACTTGGTTAAATTAAAAGTAAATGCTCAGTTTCCAGCAATCATCAAGAAATTAAATGTGTGGATATAGGAAAATGTCCCTAACATCAATGTGACTTGGCAGTTTTCAAAGACCAAGGACAAGATGTCAGAACAAACTCTGAGTCACTGTACCCGGGCTCTGCTTCGACCCTCTCACCAGCCAGAGAGAGGACCCCACAGCTCCCAGTGCAGATCTGGACCAGCTCATCTCCAACTCCCTGCTTCTCCTCATCCTCCAGTCACTGCAAGCTGGCTCCTCTCTACTCTCAGGAAACTGCCTAGGTCATGTGATTTGGTTGTTCTTTCTCTCTTGCCTTTTCAGAGAATCTGACACTATTCAACACCACACCGTGACGCCATTGTCTCCTGGTTCTCCCTGGGCTCTTTCTGTCCCTTCCCCTTCCCTGGCAGGTCAGGCTGACATCTGGCTCCAGGCCCCTTGGGACTCTGCAATCCTCTAGCAACACCACTGGGGCAACTGGCCCTGTTTCTCTTTCTCAGTTATACACGAGACAAGAACAGGGCTCATGTCTTGGTTCATAGTTTTAACATTAATGCCTGCTGCTCAATAAAACACTGCTGAAAGAACAAATGTAGAAATACATTTTTCTAAATGAGAATTGGAACCAACTGATTTTCAGGATTACTTTGGTTCTTGCTACTGAGAATGTGTTCCTCAGAGTAGCAGATGCATCATTACCCAGAAGTTTTTCAGAAATACAGGCTCTCAGGCCCCATGCCAAGCTGATGAAGCAGAATCTGCATCTTAACAAGGTCATCAGCAAAGCCATGAACCCATAAAAGTTTAGAAGCACTGCCCATTGTGTTGTAAGGACAGCTCCGGACAGAGCCAGAAAAGGGTTACGATTCTGACTCTACCACTAACTCACTAAAAAAAAAAAAAAAAGTAAAATGGAAATAGCTGTGTTTTACTGAGTGCCTACTACATGCCAGGCACCATGCCAAGGCCTTTTAAGTCAAGTGAAACGCATAAGTAAAAACTTCTAAAGTTGAATAGTTAGACTATTCTTCCTTTTAACGAAATTAAATCTACTCTGACAAACCAAATATTATCCTGTTCCTCTTAATTTTTTTTTTTTTTTTTTTTGTACCGGGGATTGAACTCACGACCTTGCACTTGCCAGGCAGGCGCTTATTATGCTGCTGAGCTAAATTCCCAGCCCTATCCTGTTACTCTTAATAGAACATTTAATAAGCACTTTCTACTTCTGAGTAGCATTTCTGTCCTTTAGAGCACACAAGGTCTATTTCTTGTTCAACATGAGAACCCTACAAATAGCTGAGCTCAATTATTTTATGCTCATCTAGCCATGCTCTCTCTCCACGCAAAAAAGTTTCCTAACCATGCCTACAGATGACAATTCAATGATCCAAGTAATAAATGACCCTTGCTGAGCACTTACAACATGCCAGTATTGGTGCCCTACACTACATATTCTTAGCACCTACAGATAGCAGGTCCATGTGTTTGTGGTTTGTGGTTCCCAATGCTTACCACCTTGCCTGTAGCCTGATGCAATCACTACTGTGTGGCAAATCTCAACCTTCTACAATGTCACTTAATAATCAACAAATACACATAAGCAAGTCATGAATGGCACATGCCCGTAATCCTGATACCCTGGGAGGCTGATGCAAGACCATTGTAAGGTCAATCCCACCCTGGGCAATTTAGCAAGACACTATCTCAAAATAAAATAGAGCTGAGCATGTAGCTCAGTGGGAAGACCCTGGGTTCAATAAATAAATGCATACGTACATACATACATAAGGAAAATAAGGGGCATTTGATAAGAGGTTTTCAGGTGCATACTGAAACAGAAGTATAGTGGTCCTGGGCTTTTGTTTGTTTGGTGGAGCCAGCAAAGAGGGAGTAAGCGCCCTGGCTCCCAGCTGGTGTGCTTCTGTACCAGCACAGCCCTGATAAGAGAAACCAGGCAAACTCTGCCAGGGTCCCCAATAACTTCTACCCTTTTGCAAACTGAAAAATGTTGCAGTGGGTGTGTGAAAATAAATTCTGTGCTTATTGCATATCTCTACCTGTCCTTTGACTTGGTAACTACATGTAAAGGAATATAATCTAAGAAACAAAACCATGCACACAGAAAAAGATTTGTGTACAGAGACTGTAAGTATGTATCTTACAATAGGGAATCACTTGAAACAATCTACTTGTCTAAGGGTGAAGCTGTTAAATTCCAGTGTACTCATAAGATGGCAGAAGATGCTATGATTTAATGACAGTTGGGCAAAAACAGGATAAAAACTGTATTACGCTGTAAGTGTGTGTATGCACGCTAATGTGGAAAAGAACAATTTCAAAATGCTAATTAATTATACCTGTTTTAAAGTGACAGAACTAGGGGTCATTTCTTTTCTCTGTTTTTTGAAATTTAAAAACACAAAATATATTCTCATTTATATTCTCCCTCTCCTTCCCTCTCCCTCTCCTTCTCCCCCTCTCCTTCTCTCTTTCTGATTTATATGCTCCTGGTGAGGAGGAATCATGCCCAGCCCCCACTCTGCAAGTCCAGCTGCTCAGAAAATACTGTGGACAACATAAGCATTTTGGGTTTGTTTCTGGCTTCTCATTGAAGGTGACCCATACGCCCTCCTGGGGGAACAGTGCCCCCCCCCCGTCATCTCCTCTCACCCTGATGCCCTCTCCTCCCTCAGCTCCAGATTACAATGGGCACCTCATCTTTCCCACGCAGATCTTCCTGTCCCATTTGGGGGGAAAAATAGGGAACTGTGCTATAAAGGACAAGGCTATTCACAGGGAACATCAAATTGAAGCGCAATCTTTAAAATGACTCAAATCTGAATCGGCTGGTATTAAGATCTTAAAGTGGGCAGAGGAAAAAAGCCTCTGTTCTCCAAATGACATAATGGGACATTTAACAGATTTTCTTCAAAGGGCAAATGAACAAACAAAACTCACCACTTAGGACTCAAATGGAGTCAGTGAAGAACAAGCTGCTTATTAAAAATACTGCCTTGGAGGAAGCAAACCAGGAGACTTATTTCTCCCTAAATGGCTTGAAGTTACTCTTGGTTTTCAAAATTATCTGGAGCCCCAGAGGCTAAGATCAATAATATTCCCTGTCTCAAAAGAGAGCAGATGGCCAGAGCACAGCATAAATACCTTTGAGCAGTTCCTTCTCTGAAGGTGGGAGAAGACAGCTTAAGGCTGACAAATCTTTTCCAGGAAATGATGTGGCAATGAACATGAGACCTACATTTACCCAGCACTCCAGGCTCAGTTCAGGACAACCCCAAGCAAGCAGATTCTTGTTTTGCTCATGAGAAACCCAAGGACAGAACAGACCTTCTACATCCAGGTGAGAGTAGTTTCAGTCTCATGATATGGCGCTAATGCATGGAACAAGGTTCTCCTTAGGGGTGAGTTAGGGAAGTGAGGGGCTAAAGGTAGGAAACCACAGGATCTACCCCACTATCACAGCTGCAGGGACCACCACCATGTCGCACAGGTTAAGAAGAGAGAACATCCGAGACAAAAACATCACAAAGATCAGTGCTCAAGACCCAGGAGGCGTCAGGGTGAATCCCCAGGTGGTATGGACATCTGTTTTTCAGTGTTAACAAATTCATTAAGGCTGCATCTACACTACACAAATTATCTGGGTGATTTGGCACTTCTCCAGTCTTCTTGGAGCCCACATCCGTCACCCAGATGTGCCACTGGCAGCAGGATCCCAGGGTTGGACCACAGTCCAAAGCATCACAATATAGTAAACATGTCCATGCAGAAATGACCCAAACCAGAGGAAGCTAGAGGACAGACCTGCTGATCTAACCAGGCCTACAAAGCCCCATCCAATAAAAAGGGAATTTCCAAACAGACCTTCCTAGAGAAGATGCAGTTTTGAGAAAGCTCTTGGGTTGTTGTATTTTTGCAATTAGCACAAGACAACAGGAATGTTTCTTCTTACCGCTCTTCGTTCTGTTGACTCAGCTCCCCCACTTTCCTGGAAACTCATGCAGGAAAGATCAAAAATGGTTTTCTTCAAGTGCTGGTTGTCTGTGTACAGTTCCTTCACAAGTTGTATGAGGTCGCTGACCTGGGAGATAGAAGCAGGGGGAAAAAGCCACCACTTTAAGGCAAAAAGATCCTAGGCAAGCTGTCTAATATGAGCCTCTGCTTCTTCATCTGTGGGGTGGGCCACTGTAGAGAATTTCTCATCATCTAATATCCTCAACACAGTTTCGGTGCTCAGTCAACAACAGCTAACAGGGGACCCTCTGGAGGCAAAGTCTCCGTGGCTGAAGTTTCTACAACTGTGTCAGACCTGATTTTATAGCATAGACCTTCTCCGTATACCTACCCAGCAATGTCAGTAATAAAAACAGCTGCCTATTACAAAGCAATGTACAGCTAAAGACTCCTGCAAACTTTAGTCAATCATACCCTGCAAAAGACTTAGAATGCCCATCCCTGCTTTGTAATAAGGAACAGAGAAGCTAACTGTCCAGGGCCCCATAACCAGGCTGTCTAGAGAACAAGACAATAACAATGGCCTAAGTGTCAGCTCCCAGGGAGAAGAACAGCTACTTCCTGGGACCCAAGATCCCCAGGATCCTCGATCTAGCCACAGGTTTTGGTAGACCAGGTACACAGGCAACTGAGCAGGTACCTTGGCTCCCTGCAAGCTTCAAGTAATTTTAAAGTATCCAGTAATTTTTCAACACTTAAAAGGGCCAATCACAAGCCCTTCAAATAGAGTGGAAAGTCCCACCCTGACTACACATGGTAGATGTCCAATACATCAAAACATGAATAAAAGTTAATCCAATCCTTAAGGAAGATATGGTGGGTAAGTACCAAGCAAGCAAACTGCCTGGTGCCCTGAGCAGGGTCACACTAGGTACTAGCCAACAGCTGGGATTATCTTCTGTTTCTCCTCATCAAAAACTAACAGCTGCCTCAAGGTTCTTTGACTTACTCCTCCGAAGGTACCCCTATTTTTATAACTCTCCTTGTTACTTCTTCTGAGCCTTAAGAAACTTCCTTCTCTCTGCTGAGAAAATTCTCCACTTGGACAAATTCCTATTCATCTTTCAAAACCCACTCCAAGGCTAACTTCTGTTCAGATGCCTCCCCTGATCAAGTAAAGGGTGATTACTATATAACCTCTCTTCTGCTCACTGTATACTTTCCACAGCTGACTCTCATAGCAACCTGTTTGTTTGTGTGCCTGTTTTCTGTGCCAGGAGGTGAATGAAACTAAACCTCAATCCCCGATCTAAGATAATTTTGCAGTAAATCCCATGGACTCCTCCCTACTCACATGTCCTATTTATGTAGAACCTTGAAACATATACATTAACCATACCACCAATGAGTAGATGGAAAAACCTTTGCAATTTACAAAAACAATAGATGTACTTATCATATTTGGAGCTATAATTATTCAAAACCTTTTATTAACTCCTACTACGTGTGTGAGGTCTTGGGATATCAGAAACAAGTAAGCCATGATCACTGATTTTAAGATATCCATAGCCTACATAGAGATGAAGAACCAAACAACCACAAATCAGTATAAGAAGGACATCAGCATGGACCGCACAGAGAGGAGAGGGGGACGAGTGGAGGGGGAAAGATTTTCACCCTTCCTGGAGGGGCCTGGGAGCTTCTCTTCTAGGGGTGCAGATCCAGGGTGGAGTCTCCACCCTGAGCAGTGCATGCAGGAGGAGCCAAGCAGGGGGACTGGGAGGGTAAGACAGGAGAGGAAACGGACTTTCACATCCCCGTGGCCAGGAACCCAAGAGGCAACAAATAAAGGCACTAAAAGTTAATAGCTCAATACCTTTTTCTTAAGTTCTTCTTGAGAAAAATGCTCCACTTGAAACCGATTGTGCTCGTCAAGGCAAATACTTAGATAAGATGTTTGATCACTATAAAATGAAAATGGTTCTTCTGCCCAAAATAAAAAAGTAAAATAAAATAAAAAAAGGTGGGGAGGGGGAGGAGAAAAAGAACATCAGAAACAGATCCTTCCAAGATGACTCCCAGTGCAATCCATCTACAGCAACTTGAACAGGGAGAAGAGCGGGGAACAGAAGCACAAACTGGGGGGTTAAAGCACCACCTTTGGAGCAAAAGTAATTTTCCTCGCTCTCAAGGCTGATATCTTAATATATATCTTCATCTTGGGATGTAGGTTTTTCACTGTGGCCAGTGCTGAATTACAATTTGCATATCAAGTGCTGTGCCTGAAAACCGTTCAGAATGGCACAAACAAATGGCGATACCAGTTTAAATGAGTGAGTGATTCTGTTTAGATGAGAAAAGAGGAAAACTAGATGTGACCCCAAGGGTAGAACTCAAAGGAAATAAAAGTGCCTCATGTATTTTCACTGGCTTCAGAGCCCACATGGTAAGTGAGTACACCTAGTGCAAAAGTGCCTGCTAGAGCCAGGACAAGAGTCACGGTCACCTACATGTCAGGGTCTGCCTCCTCTGCAACAATGGCACATTCTAACAGCAGGGGGCGGGGAGCAGAGGAGAGAGGACATTTAGTGAGTGGGGCGCATCCCTAACAGCATCGCATTTAACATGGGTCAGTTCCACTGCACCTGTATTACATACAGGAAACTAGAAAGAGCTAGACCACCAAAGGGTACATGCTGGCTCAAATCTGAACCAATCAATTCTCCCCGACCCCTTCAGCTCCCATTCTCCATCTTTAAAATGAAATTAATACATGTTACCCAATGATGATTGTAAGGATCACTGCTAAGAATGGAAGAGCCCAGCAGTCTACCCTGTACATAGACAGACGCACAGTAGGTGCCCAAGAAATGTCAAACCCACCACCATTACCAATTTTTACCAACTATCTCTGGCCCCAAACTACAGAAACAGAAAGAAATAAAATATCAACCCATACCTCAGGGGGTTCTGGGTCTGGCAAGGGACAGGGCTAACCACACCAGCATGAGTTCCAGGCCTGCTCATCCTGTAGCCCTCCCTAAATGAGTTGCAACACTAAAAATGGTGTTTCCACAGGAAACAGTAAGTGCAACCCAATGCCTGTGCTGTCTGCGGCTCTCTGCAAGAGGTGCAAGGCAAGCAGGGCCCAGTCAAGGAGGGGTATTGAGCATACAGAGAGATCTGCAAGTCCTCAAGGTTACCTGACATTAGGACAACAAATGATACAGAATATAGTAAAAGCGGCCCTGAAGCGAGCCTGCAACAGATCCTCTCAGAATGACTACAATTTGCAAGACCCATCTGCCAGGAAGGCAGAAGCCAGCCAGGCAGACTGGACACGGCAACATCCACACGGCAGCCACAAAAACAGATCCCCAGGTAAAACACTGTGGCCACCTCAACTCCTCTTATAAAAATTCAGCCAAGGCTCTCCAAATGGAAGAACCAAACAGAGGTATACATAGAAGACAACGTGTACCTTCCCGCCTCCGGATTTCACTGATCTGCTCCTCCAGGACCTTCTGTAAATTCCGATAGGAGAGCACATCCTGCTCTAGCTGCTTCCGTAGGGCAAAAATGGCGTTTAACTCAGCGTGCAGACTGTCGATGCTTGATGAAACAAGATACCAGACACTGTCAGACAGGCCTATTTGTGCTATTACATGCAAAGTCCAGCAAGTCTTTCTGTGATTTCTATGTCACTTTCTTATTTTTTAATAAATATATGATTACTGCAGAAAATTAAAAGTATAAAGAAAATGAAAATCATTTTTAAAAGTATAAAAAATCATAAATGATCCCATTCCCAATTAATACACAGCAGACTACATTTCCCCTTAATGTTTTTCCCTACAAGCATTTTTACAACGTGGAAATAATAATGGGTATACAATGCTGAACTGTGCATCCCTGGCTTATATACTACTCTATTTTTCTACAAATTATTTAAAACATTTAGTGATCATGTAATATTAAATCTGGTGAATAGCCCACCAGTTACTGTAACTATTAGTGGACATTTGGGTCATTTCTGAGTGTTTGCTAGATGATACTAGGTGAAATAATCTAATTCTCCAGGATGTGCCTCTGTTTGGAATAGTGAATGCCACGAGAAGGAGGGGTGTAGAGGGAGAGGCTCCAGGGCCGGGGAGTTACCTGGCCCGCGGACTTCAAAAGAGAAAGACAGAGGATCTCTGTTGTGTTCCCATCAAAGAGGTCACACTGGGGAAAAGAGTAAGGGACAGGAGGACAATAAAAATCAAGGAAGAAGAATGAGTTAATGCTAAAAGAGCAAAGGATACAGGTAGGGGCCAAAAGAACTCCACTCTAGTGGTTTAGCCCCCCAGAAACGTACAGTGTAACTGGATTTTTATTCTTAGTAGGGAAGAGAGAAATTTAAAGTAAGCTGAACCTTAAATAACCACATATTTACTGATTATTCTACTGGACAGTGCAGGTCTATGGTATGGTCTGACGTTGTTATTTCCTTAAAAAAAATTCCCAACAGTGAAATTAGTGGGTCAAAGCATATGAATATTTTCAAAGCCACTAAAACACCTCAACAAATCAGAAAGCCTCCTTTTCTGCACACTGACAATATATCACTCGCTGTCCAGCATTGGACCAGTGTTTGAGAGGGTTCATCAACACTCTGAAACTATCTGCAGAAATTTAATTATAAGGATATTCCTAAGGTGAGGGTCCGAAGCTTTATCACATTTTTCCAAAGGGGTTGAGAGCCCCAGAATGGCTAGGAACTACTGCTCTGAATACATGTGCCAGGTATTCAACCTCCTTTTTCCTTCAGAGATTTTCTTTTGCAGTTCCATGCACCTAACTGTACACATAAATCAACACACCCTGGAAGAAAAATAAACCATTAATGCCTAATCTTCTATGCCTGCTGCTTTGAGGACAGTTCACTGTGAAGCAGCCTTCATGCAAGGGAAGGGGCACACCAGTAACTTGTACCTAGTTCCATTTCAAGACAATCATAATGATCAATTTGTACGGCTGATGGGAAACCTTCCCAAGGTGTCACAGCACAGCACAGCTTGGATGTGGTTATGCTGCCGAGACATTTAACCAAGAAAAAAAGAGAGAGAGAGAGAGAGAGAGATTGTTTTAGTGAAGCTCCCACGATTCGGGCTGGGGAAAGCTAACTGCCACACTCCCTCCTCCATTTTCTGACAGGGTGAAAAGGACACAGCTGCTGCTCCTGTGTCTGTCATTTATGTTTTCCCAACTCCAGAATCATATAAAGATGTGAGGAATTGGTGGAACAAAAGGTGCTTCATGCAGAAAGAAATCAAAGTCCTGTGTATTCTTTCTGGGCTGGAGGCAGAGACTGAGGGGAGCAGAAACAAGGAGGCACAGAGAGCCAAGCTCACAGCAGCACACTGCGGCTAAGCAGCTCCTTGGCCTTGGCTGGTCAGTTAAACCATCTCATCTGTTAAATGAGGACAATACCACCCCAAAATAGTTTTCTTCTGAGACTGTTCTGAGAATTAAATAAGATGTGACATGACAGAGCATGTGACACAGTGCCTAAAGTGTAATAGATGCTCAACAAACATCATTTCCTTCCTTTCGCATACCCCAACTCCCATACAAAAGATATTTATAAGCCAAAATTTCTGATTCTTACAAATTACAACCATAAGTTTCATCTGGAAACAATGCTGTCACCCTGGGAACATTTGTCAACGTCTAAAGACATTTTGGTTGTCACAATTGTGGTAGGGGGAGGGGGGGTATGCTACCGGCATGCAGTAGACCCAGGGATATTGCTAAACTTCCTATACTGCACAGGACAGCCCCTCATGACAAGGAGAAAAAAATCCAGCCCGCAACCACAGTACTGCTGAGGTTGGGCAACCCTGGCTTACAAGAAGTGCAAAGTGACCTGGCCCTCGAGATGGAGGCATATCAGCAAGGACCCAGGCTCAGCAGCCACTGAGATGCAGCTCTCACACTCTTCACTGTGGTACCCTTAACATCTTAGGGACATAATGTGCAATAAAGCCGCAGATTTCCAAGGGCTCCCATGGAGAATAAAAAGGAAAGGTGAAAGGCTCAGGCTCACAATTTCCTTCCTCTCATTCCCATTTTAATCACAAATGTGTGTGTCTCCAGTCACCCTCCTTCACTGCCTTTACTCTCACAAACGAGAGCGCCATCTGCCCTCACCCACAGTTCTGCGCGCTGGATCCGAGGATCCAAAGGCCTGTGAGCTAAGCTCACGCAGGATGGCATAGTGAGGCACGCAGGAGCATTTCATGTTGTTGTGCTTAGTGAGTGTTATTATTCACTGAGTGCTTACTCTGTGCCAGGCACGGCTGGAAATTTACACAGTATCATCTCCTGTATCCAGACAAGCCTGGAAGGTAGGAAAGTAGGGAGGTGAGTAGGTTGGTAAATGGGAGAATAGGTAGGTAAATAGGCATGTAGATGAGTTGACAGGTACACAGGTAAATTAGCAGGTAGTAGATTAGTTGGTAGGTACGTACATAAGTAGGTAGGTAGAGAGCGGGCAGATAAGTAGGCAGACCAGCCAATCTGCACTCTATAAACCCACCACTGAGGCTCAACTTGAGAAATGACTTGCACAACAGCTTGGAACTGAGTGACAGAGCTGGGATATGGACCCAGGCCATCCTTCCCTAACGTACTCCAAATCTGAAGATGAACGGGAAACATTTTAAGCACCCTTGTTGGTCACTGCTCTGACCCCTTTCAGCCTTATCTGCATTTTTATTTATTAGGAAAGAACCCATGAAACTCGGAGGCATTCGTGATGCTGAGAGAGCTTGGGAGCCACCCCCTTCAGTACCTCTCAGCCCTCAGAATCTACCTTGCTCCCTCCTGGAGAAGCTGCACAACTAAAGCAAAATTGATCCCGGCCCCACTGCAGTTCTCCGTGACTTAGCACCCCATCCCCCCTCCCAAGTGAAAATGGCCAGCAGCTGAGGTCTCCTGAAAAAGCTTACTTTCAGAAAGAGATGCCCACACCTGGGATTTCATTGACGTGTCTTTGTTTTCTCTAAATTCATTTCAGATTTTAAAATCTGGAAACTATCTCATAGTTTAGAAGCCTGAACCTGGGGAAGGTCGCTCTGCATGGAGCATCTTCCAGGGAGCATCTACTAAGGGCCCCGAGCAACACAACCTGCAGAGGCTCCCCAGGACCCTGGGGAGCTGCTGGAGGAGGGGAGCAGGCGGAGTGGCCACAGGTGACCACAAGAGGGTCAGGGGGTTGGGAAGGAAGGAACACAGAAGGGCAGCAAGCTGGGGGCCGCTGAGCCTCCTCACAAGAGTGACAGAGAGGCAAATTCTGAAGGAGCAGTGGGAGACAAAGCAGGGGAGGTCAGGAAGTGGGTAGGAAGAAAACACAGGTGAGTGCAGGGGCAGGCGCACACAGTCCTGGGAACAGTGAAGAGCGATGTTGGTTAACTCATTATAGAAAATTCTGGACATACACAAAAAAGACAAACTAATGTGATGAGCCTGCCCCCATCCACTCCAACCCAGTCAACAACCCAGGGAGCCAGGGCGATCTCATTGCTTCACTATCTCCATTGCTTCCTCAGCTTTTGTGCTGTTGTGAAATGAATCCCAGATATCAGATCTTTCAAGTGTAACTAGCTGGCGTGGACAGGGATGTTGTTTTTATGTGAAAAATTCCTGAGGTCAGTGCTGCAGTGATAGATGTGCAAACAGAAGCCTGGAGCAGGCCACTTGCCGAGGGACACAGAGCAAGTGAATGGGCCAGGACCAGAAAAAGACCGCTGGCCAGTAACTCTCCTCACCACACCTCCAGCACCAAATCATCTCAGTCCTCTGCAGACACAGGTCACTCCGAGGCACGGAGACTCTCAGGTCCTGGAGTTCTGGCAACATCTGTGTGACTTTGGACAAGTCACTAAACCTCCCCTAGGTTTCAAGCACTCGTGTAAAACAGCCACAACATTATCACTTACCTCGAGGAACAGCTCTGACAGTCCCACGAGAATACACGTGGAAGCATCTCTAAGTATATAATAAAATACTTTAAAATTTGAGTATTATATTTTATCCTGATGTTGTTGCTAAAATGAGGTGATTCTTGACCGAAAACAGAAAAACCTGATTGTTAAGCAAGGCCGTCACCATCCAGGTACTTTGTAAATGTCCTAAGCAAACTGGCAGGGCTCTGCTGGCTCGGAGGCCACCAGCACTTCCCATACTCATATGCACATGTCTACTCTCACGCGCTTGTGACATCTAACAGAAACCCTTACCTGTCTGAGTTCTGCAGGGACTTCACCAGCTGGAAATAGATGTCCCGCTCCTTCTTCAAGACCTGCATTAGCTCCTCATAGTCTGCATGCTGCTTTTCCTGGAAATAACAAAGGCACCCGGCATTAGGGGAAGAATCTTCAGAGTACAGCTCTATAATAATCAAACATATGTGGCCAGTTCTGGTTTTTAAAACCACAGGGAGGTAAGGCCCAGCCAGGCTCTGGCCCAGACCACAGTCAAACAGCACCACCTGCAGGAGGAGTGGGGAATGCATGCCTGGCACAGTGTGCATCTGGAATGTCCCCCAAAGGCCCGTGTGTTAGGAACTCAGTCCCCTGGGTGGCACTACAGACAGGCAGTAGAAACTGAGAATTGGAACCTACTGGAACATCCTTGGGTCATTAGGGGCCTGCCCTTGAGAAGGGCCCCCTCCTCTTTCTTTTTCGCTCTCTGGCACTGAGGTGAGCGGTTTGCTCCACTACCTACCTACTCCCTGCCATTGCCCCCAGTACCCCCAGTAGAAGCCCAAATGAATGGATCTGGCAAATCTTGCACTGAACTCTCCAAAACTGTGAGCCAAAATGAATTTTTTCTTTTTATAAGTTACTTGCATCAAATGTTTTGCTGTAGTAACACGAAGCTAATGCATTTATCCAGCACAAGGCTGAGAGACATGTACCTAACACCCAACAGCTGCTATGAATCACAGACATCTTATTTGCCCAAGGTAAAGCTATCACTCCTCAGAGCTACTGATCATTATTTTCACAACACTAAAAAGAAAATGTGTTGCCACACTTGCTCTAAAGAAGAGAAATCCATAAACCAAATCCTAATGAATCGTGGGGTCAAAACTGTAACATGTTCCTGCCAGCTTGAACCCCTGGTCCAAGCTGCATGGCTATTTTAACTGGCAGCTTTTTATTAATTTTGTGAGCAAAAAGACTGCTAACTATGATCAGATCCATTTGTATCACCACTGCTACAAGCCTCCTGATGAGACAGGCATCCATGTAACACAGGCGGTTCAAGATGCCCCGCAATGAGATATGAGTTATGGCCCCATCATGAATATTTCAGAGTAGAGCAGAAGTCAAGTGAGTGGCACCTGGAAGGCATCCAGACCATAGCAAAGACAGATGTATGGCATTGGGTAAGCAGCTGAATAATCCTCTATTAGGTGCAGTCCCCACTTTTATGAAATGGGGATATAGTTTGTGAACATTTACAACCGTGAGGTTTTTTTTTTTTTAAGGTTAAATTTTGGCCCTGCCACTTACTAGTTTGACAAAATTACTTACCAGTAACTCTGGCATTTCTACCAATAAAACAGTGAACAATAATCTCCACTTTATAGCGGTATGAAGTAGATAAAAGAGAAACTGTGTACAACATTAAGAAACAGAGACAACTGGACTAATTCCAGTACGAGACAAGGGAAATTAGGACAGCAAAAGAAATGATCCCAGCACTCTATTGTGCTAGAAAATAAAGAAAGGCTCAAAGAGTTCAATGCCAGTTGCCAGGCACTGGGGCAAGGGGAAAGGAGTTATTTTTCAGACATAAGGTTTCAGTTATACAGGATGAGTAAATTCTGGAGATACAATGTATAGTATGGTGACTACAGTGAGCAAAACTGTATCACACACTTGACATTTGCTAAGAGTCTTAAAGATGCCCCATTAATTAACTTGATTATCGTATTTATTTCACAATGCATACAATATCAAAATATCAAGTTGTAATACCTTAAAAATATAAAAGTTTTATTTGTCAATTATACTTCAATAAAGCTAAAAGAGAAATAAATTATAAATATTGTCAACATGACACAGAAGCCAGTTTCAAAAGGCTTCTACCAGCCAAATCTGGGACAATCTGAACATCAAAATAATGATAATGATGGATTATAAGCCACTGAATAAAACAGAAATTCATGAATCCATACTGATATGAGTGAGCAAATAAGAATTGGCTTTTCTTTACAGCAAAATGATAATTAATAAATGTAGAATGAGTGATAGAATTAGAAGCATCACCATTTGGCAATCATCATGGTAATAAATAATTCAGCCAATAAACATAAAAAGATGATAAAACTAGTAGTTGAAAGCTTGAAGATCACAATTTATACAGACATAAAACACTTCCCACAGGATATTTATTTAATACAAAGGGGAAAAAAAGAGTAAATGGTCAAGACCCCTGACAGACACTGCCTTGTACACTTTTCAAAGTCAGGATGGCTGGTACAATAATGGGACAAGCTGAAATTAGGTATCACTACTGGGCCAGATACGACAAGAACACAGCATTGCTACTGTGATACACCTAAGATGTACAGACTGAATCTCACCACCAAAGGGGAGACCAGAAACCCCCACACTGAAGGGACTCCATCCACCAATGTACTGGACACTTCCAAGGTTTCGAGCTCATGACTGTCAAGGGAAAACTGCTGAGCTGTCTCAGACCACAGACTGAAGAATAAAGACTGGACAAAGTGAGGCATGATCATGAACCTACTCTTCCACTGCAAAGAGCATTACGCAGACAATGGATAAACTACACCTGAGTCTGAGGAGGGCTAATTTCTCAGTTGTGGCGGCTGTGCTGAGTGTCCCTGTTTAAAGGGAAATATACCCTAAAGTATTAGGAGAGGCCAGGGCTTCAATTGAAACGTTCCTTCAAGTGACTCAGAAAAAAAATCCTTTATTCTTGTAACTTTTATATAAACTTGTAATTATTTCAATATACAAAATAAACACTGAAATTAATGTATGCAGAATACCTAGCACAGCACTCAGCAGGAATGAGGTACTATCCAAATGCTGGAGAGAAAACTCCATTACTGAGCACCACAAAGAGCCTTTGTAGTTCTCATTATGATACCAGCTTGACCAGCGGTTCTCAGCCTAACTAAAACCTCAAGGCTGCAAGAACATGAACAGAAGAAAATATCGTATCTTTATTTCCATTCACCAGGTTGAAATTTAGCACACCTCTCAATTATAAGTCGAAGGAAGACTGGTATTGCTATCAACCATGGTAGTACTAGCATTATCCTGGTGACTTGGTCATCAAAAGAAGTACAGTTCTTTTATATGTAACATAGATACCACAAAATACCACAGGATATTTATTCTTATCACTGCTTCAGATCTATAATAGTCACTACAGTCACGATCTACCATTTTACAGCATAAGTTTTATATTTTGAAAACTACATTTCAAAATGTTTAGTACCCTTCATAATCCCACACATTTATTTTGTGCATTTACGTGTTTCCAGGGAAGGGATCCTCAGCTACATTTAGGCTGCCAAAAGATGGAGAGGGAAGAAAGGCCAAGTCCCCAGACCCAGGAGCACCCTCTGTGCTTCCAGCTCTCACAAAACAGGGCCTAGGCAGCAACTGTCCAGTAAGGGCCTTCAGTGCTAAACCACCAGTCACCCAGAGTGTTAGAAATGTCAGGACTGGTGTGAACCATGCCACATGCCACTGGTACAGGACTTTCCAGATGCCTCTGCACAGGAACACCATGTCTGTCAGGTTCTCCTAGCTCCCAAGCTACACACAAGCACCTGTGCTGCCACAGCATCCGGAAGAAAGTCGCTCAGAGCTGCAAAGGACATCAAGACAAGGAGATAATACAAGACCGAGTCCTCAGTCTTATGGGCCACCATGGTAAGTGCTCTGCAGGATCCTCAGTGAGTGAGCTGCCACTCCCTCCCCATGCTGAGAGGTCAGGGTCATGAGGTGAGGCGTGGGCCATATGATAATCTACATACCTCACAGGATTGTTAAAACGAAATGAGTTTATTTGAAGCTGTCAGAACAATGCCTGGCATGGAGTAAACAGCTAAGAAATTGCTAGCTGTCCTATGTTCCACGTACTATGCTAGATCCTTCACAGATATTGCCTCTAGCACAACATTGCAGGGTGCTAGATTAGTCTGCCTATTTTTCAGCAGATGAAACTGATTCTCTGGGAGCAAAGATAACTTGTTTGAGACCACCCAGCTAACAAATGGTAAAGTCAGAGTTTGTGCTTGTAACTTAAAGCTGACCAACAAGGGCTAAGAAAAAAGACAAGTAAATGAAGATTTCTGGCAGATGGAACAGAAACTTCAGGAATGTAGTATGTGGAGCGCATGTGCTCCCAAACCCTGGGTCCCTCCATGTTGACTGAATCTCAGGAGGCTACGCTCCAAGCTCTAGAGAAAAACCCCACTGACACATGGAGGGCCTGGATGCACAGTTCAGCTCCTTTTTCCTCTATTTCCTGGTAGCTAGCTAGTACAACCCTCGGCAGGGTCTTCAGGCCACCACTCTCCTCATCCTGCTCTCATCCCTTTCTCCCGCCCTTCTGTCTCAGGGTCACTGAGAAGCCCCTCCATGCAGGCTCGCAGGACGGCACGGACTATTCCTCAATCTTCAAAATCCGACTGCCATCATTTAGCACTCCCCACTGACACACTCCAGGGCACCCAGAGGGTCTGCCCAGACCAGATCCATCAGAAAACCTTCCTTCCCTCCTCCAGCCTCCAGCGTACCTGGGTTTAACCACCTGCTCATAGTCTGAGCACCTTGTCAGTTGCAGTGTCCCAAGCCAGGCACAGTGCCTGGCACAAATCAAATGCTGCCACAAACACTTGCAGAACTAATGATTAAACAGGTGAGAGGGGAACACAGGGAGCGATATGAATCTTAAGAGCAGCGATTTCTGTGGATATTTTGCATAATGGAAGTCAGAGTGAGTCAATGTCTTCCTAGAAGCAAACTGCTCACCCATGTTAAATAAATGAACTCTTCAGAGCCATTTGGGTCCCATTTCATCAATCACCTATTCCCCTGCGTTGAATCATGCCCCATTAGAATGAAGTCATTTGGCTTCCTCAGCAGAGCTGACAACCCAGTAGATCTCCTAGCACAGAGGGAAAGGGCCAGGCTGCCCAGGGAGAAGCAGTGAGAGGCACCTGACTTAATCAGGGGGGTCGCCATCCTCACCCTCCACTTTGCCCCTCCAAAAAACAAGCAGCCGAGACAGGAGGCCTCTCTCACAGGGAAGACCTATCACTGCTGCACATCTACTGTGCATGTGACTGCACCATGCTCTCCACAGCTGGGCGAAGCCCTGCAGTATAGTGTCCCCAGGGGCAAGTTCCAGAAAGATGTCTCTCCTTTGTAAGCCAGGGCCCGACCCCACACTAAACCACAACAACTCCCTCCAAGGAATCGCAAGATTTAGACAGAAACACAAGACATCAGAGAGTCACAGGAGCTAAGTAATGTAAAAGCCATGGCCTCTGCTGTTGAGATATTATTTCTAATCTTCTCAGAAGAGAGGCACCTAATTTCTACTTTATATAGATTATGGAGGTGCTTTTCAGAGAGATTAACTACTTGTCTAAGGTCACAGGGCTGGTAAATAGCAGGGGTGACATCTTGACACCAAAGCACCTTCTACTTTCTACTGGGCCATCGTTTCTTTAATGACTTGAAGGAAACACATGTAATGTGCAGGCTACAGTCTGAAGAGGCAGCAGATGTGAAAAGAGAAACTTTAATGGATCACTTCTTTGCAATCAAGGCAATAGTGGCCTAGTAAATAGAAGATGTCTATTTCAGCAGCTATGTCCTACAACAAAGACATTTATTTTAATACTTGAGAAATTCATCAGCAATGTCCCAAGCATGTCAAGAAACAAGGTATAAATCTCTGGCTTCAGCAAGTCAAACATGGTCAGGGTGTTTTACTCTCTCTTTTTCAATTCCCTGATCATCTAAGCATTAATTATCAGGAACACACAATGACTAGAAGGAAAACAGACTGCCCAAACTCTATGGAGACATCATCAGAGGCTTCGGCTTTTTGTATAAATGGGCAGAGGATAAATTCTAAATCAACACAAAATGACCCAGAGCACAGCAGAAGAAATCTACATTTTCTACAAAGGATTACAATCTGAAATGCATTAAGTGGGGGAGCATAAGTCTGCAACAGTTGGGATTTCTTAAATTGACACCTAGAAATTTATAATTCTTACAATAATTTCTAATTCTTTATCCTTAATTTGCAATTAGTATTACAGTACAGAATTAAAAGCGTTGCTAAAATGCTTCAGTATTTCTCACGGTAATTTAAACATCACTAGGATCTATATATTACCAAAATGCCCATGGAATGGCTTTCAACTTGTGGTTATAAGCAGTAAGATAGTGTCCAGCACAACAACTAGAAGCAAAATGGCAGAGATGATAAAAGTAGTGAGATTAAATATAAAAATATCCTATTCAATAAATTTATAAACGTTTTCTTCAACACACACTTTTTCATGACTAAAATATGATTCAAAATAAGACATTTAACTACATGTATTCAGATTAGTGAAACTATATCCCTGAAAAGGAGGAGAAGGTGAAGAGGAGGCGGCAGCCGCAGTAGCTGGGCTGCTATCTTATTTCAAATTCACTGCTTTTTTTTACAAGTTAAAACTAACTCTGGTCAAAATCATATAATAAAGTTAAGTTAGAATCACAAAATATTAGCCTTTTTAAGACTTTGTCACACTTGTCCAAGGGTTACGTAAATAAAATGACAAAGCTGAAACAGAAATCCAGAACCTCAGATTTCTGGCCCAACCCTAGGGTGGCACTAATCCATGTTGGCACTCTCATGAGTATCAGCAAAATGCAAATATACAAACAGTCAGAATTAAGAAAGAGCTCCAACTGTTCCTAGGGCCAGGAACAGGTCTGATACTGAGCTGACATGCAACATAATGGCTAGCCCTGGTTGCTAAAATACTCCTCCACCTGTTAGAAGCCCATCCACTTCAACCACTCCCACTGCCTGGCCCCACGTCGTGGACTCTAGGACCTGCCCCATGATCCATTATCTACAGAGGCAGAGCCTGGCACCGGGGCAGGTCTTCAGCTCTCCACGCCTGCCCGAGTCTGTTCTGAGGCTTGATGCCCATGCCGGGTGGTTGTTAATGATTCTGAGAATCACTCTTCACAAAACCATAAGTCACAATCACAGTCATTCATCAGGGAACTAATTTATATAAGAGTGCTCTGTCTTCTGTACATACGAATTTAACTAAAGAGAAATTTAAAAAAATATCTGACCTACAGTTAACTCTTTTCCTGTCCCATATCTGGTTGACTGGTTGCATTATTCATTCCCTAACTCAACCAACAGCTACAGAACCAGGTACCAGGCTGAGTACTGGGATTCAGGGATGAGTATGAGTTCCCACTCCTACAGGTCTGCCCTAAGTGCTACACAGGAGGGAAAGCAAACACCAAAACAAGAAGCAAGTGTGACAATAGAGGAGCCTCTAAGGTGGTGGCAGCCAGAGGAAGGGAAGGTGTCGCAGTGTAGCAGGGTCAGGGCAGGCCCCTCTAAAGGTGACACTCAAGTGGCACCCACAGGGATTCGCAGGAGTCACCAAAAAGACAAGGAAGGAAAGGCCACACAGGCAGATGGAAGAGCATGAAAAAAGGGCACAAAAGACATAACATGGCGTTTTCAGGAATCTGCAAGAAATCAGCTATTTTGGTCATGAAAGATACTTTGGGACTAGATGACAAAGGACCCGCTGTATCAGTTTTCACACCCATTTGAACAGAAAAAGCTTACTATTTGGGACCACATAGTACCTGAGAGGCGACCCTTGATAAAGCAAATAAGAGGCTTTTCTTTTAACCAGCTGTGATTTGTCAGTTTCACGCACAGGGCAAACACTAAGACTCAGCTGAAGGATGCTAATCTGCACGGTAGGTAGACGAAGAACTCCCTGTCCTGCCTGTTGCGAGCTCAATTATCAGCAAGGAGGTGTTTGAGGACGTGTAGATCAAAGGAGTTATCAAATATGTTTCAGAACAGAATGTGAATACACTGGCATGTGAACATCCAATTTCAGTCAAGCTTACCTCCAAGAAGATGAGTTTGCGGCCTGGTGACTGTTGAGAAGAGCGCTTTTCTGTTATTAAGCCTTCTTTCCTGAACTCGAGATCCTCTGCAGCCATTAAATAATGGTTCCGCTGTATTGCTTCCAAATCTTTTTCATTGAATTTCTAAGAAAATGAAACAAATCATAAGAAAGTTTTCATCAAGAAAAAAATATTAAGAGATTTTCCTAAACTCTGTAAGGGAAGATTTTTTTTTGTTACAATACCCACAGGTCCCCTAAATAATTTCCATCATCCCAAAATATTAGGCAATTACAAAACTGTAATTTAACTCCATTTCCAAGTTATTACAACTGAGAGAGCAGCAGCATTCCAGCAAGGCGGAATCGGGGATGGTGGCAGTCACTACAAACCCTCCTTACCTGCCACCACTGAGACTGCACTTCAGTGGGGGTGGAAGATAACATGAGGTTCTGACCCACTGGAACTAGTAACACTCCAGGGTCCATCCTAGGGTGTAATCTCAGGTCTGTTTCTTATTCTGCTGGCCTACTGGGATTAGAGGGCTTGTACATTAAAATCCAACCAAGTCTGAGTTTCTCTTGAGACACTGCAAATTTCACAAAGTTTGAATCATTTACATCCACAAGATCTGATTTTCAGAAAGAAAAAAGCAAAGATTGCAAACCAGCATTGTCTGGTCACACCTGAAAAGCTTTTCCTTAATGACACAATATGATCCCCACCTGTACCCCTTGGGAAGCTCTGAACCCAACATGACACGGCTGGGGACCATTTCTCTGGTCTTTGACCGAGTTCAAGCACAGAATGTATTTCAACCATTTAAAACTGGGAGGCTCCTCAACTGGGTTCTATTCACACTCTGTGGGAAATCAAGGGCAGGAACCACAGCTTACTCCTCAGTCCCTAGCATGATTAACTGAGCCTGCCAAACATTTAGAAGAAGTCAGACGAATTCAAGGAGAGAGAAGCAGAAGCAATTTTTTTATAGGAACCCACTAAACTGTAATAAAAACTAGGACTCAAACAACCAACACTACCTTTCTAGAATTGCCTTATTACAGCTGTGCTTGAATTACACTTTCATTTTCATTTTTAAAAGTTCAATTATACACATACAGTTTGTCAAAAGGCACTGTATAAGGTTTAACGAGTAAACAGTAATTCGCCACCTCCACATTTCTCACCTTTAAGTTCCACTTCCAGAAAAAAAATGCAACTCTTTAGTTGTTTCTTCAGCTGTTTATTTCCCTCCTTCTACATTATAGTCTTACTCTCAAATTTCTGAATTTCTTGGGTTTTGGTTTTATCTACTGGTTCACATTATGGATCTCACTCTCATATCATCTGCACCTCAGCACTTTTCCTCACAATTATATCATAATTTTAGTGAAATCAATATTCCACACTTTATATTTTTATAGCCATGCAAATAATGCTCAGCCAGTGTTCCATGATTACATTTCCATTCATGTTCAATTCTTTGCTTTCTTGGAAATGGTAAACACTTTATCCTATTTGTTTACTTGGTTTATAAAATTTAATTATGTGCTAAATGTAAATTTATCTCCACATTCTCTAAAACAACTTAAAACACATCAGGTAATCAACTAGTTCCATTTCAGTGTCTTGCAGCTGTCCTAGCAGACTCCCTTCCCCAAGGGCCCAAACCTGGATTCTCCACATGACTGGCCCAGCTTCACCCTGGGATTTCCCCTTTGCCACATTCCAGAGAAACTCCCTACTTTCCGAACCCCTATCTCTCGCCCTCTCTTTGCTTATTCCCTTTTTTACTGGAATCGCTCCCCCACAGCCTCCTCCAAGAGTACACTGGAGGCAAATGACTGAGGATACCAAACAGCGGACAGTACCTTTAATCTGCCCTCACCCTTGCTGACAGCTTGGCTGGGGCCAGAATGCTAGACTGGAAATCACTTGTCCTCAGAGTCTAAATGCATTGTTTCTCTGTCTTGTGTCTGTTGTTGCTGCTAAGAATGCTGATGTCACAGCAAGTCCAGGTCTTTGTATGTGGCCTACACTGTCCTCTCTCTAGAAGCCCTACAGAGTTGCTCTTTATCCCTGCGTTCTGAACTCCACAGTGACATGCCACGGCATGTGTGTCTTCTTTTCTCTTTGTGCTAGAAACAATGCAAGCCCTCAACATGTAGGAATAGCCGTCCTTCCACTCCGGGAAACAGTCTCTCATTACCTGGAAATTGTTCTTCCGTCTGCTATTCCTGTTCTGTCCTTCTGGAACTCCTGTTAGTCATATTTTGGAGCTCCTGAATCATGCCTGTAGTTTCCTTATGTTCCCTCTCCTTTGACCCCATCTTTTGTGCATTTAACTCTGTTTTCTGGGAGACTTACCCAACTTTATCTTCTAACACTTCTACTAATCACTTTATATCTACAACCATACTTTGAATTCCCAATAGGTCATTTTTCTTTTGGAGGTATCTTTGAAAATCAGATCCTGATCTTATTTCTTATGATGTTAAAATGTTGAATTTTTTGAATTTTTAAAAGTGATCTAATTTTGCTTTGTTTCTATTTCCTTGGTGTACTTTTGTCCTGTCTGTTTTGGCCTTTGTCTATCATCCTAAACACTTCTCTCCTGTTTGATGAACTCAGGTAATCTACCTACCTTCAAGGGTTAAAAGTGCTCAAAAGCACTATGAGTACGAAAAGACCATGGCAATAGTGGCCTCTGTGAAATGTTCAAGTGGGCACCAGGCTGTCTGGCTGGAGGAGTCTCAGCTCTCAGCACCTTTTGGACTTTTCTCTCCTGGGGGAATGTCACCTCTTACTCCCTCCCCACTTTTATTCAAGTGATGCATTCCTGCTTTCAGTTGCATCTGGTGACCTCTAGGCTAGAGTTTCTGCGGCTTAAGGTCTCTGGTGATCTCCTGCTGGTGGGGAGAATATATCATCTATCACTGCTTAAGATTCCACCTAAATCTGTTGTGTAAGATTATCAGGTTACACCCAAAACTTGCTGAGCCTTCTGGAGTTGTATCATAATCAGTTTGCTTCTTGTTGGTTTTTCATCCCCAAATATGTACAGAACGGCAAAAGCTGAATCCAATGCAGTTACCAACGCTCATCCACTTATCCAACACTGAGCTGCCACTCACACCTACTGTTGTACCTCCTCCCATTCTCCCAGCGAATCCTTGAGGCTTTCCACAGGAAGCAGAAATAACACCGATGTTCAGTTCATCATGGTTACTTGTAAGTCTGAGTTCAATCTCAAAAATTCATGACAAACCAAACAAGAAATGTATTCCAAACTGAAAGGAACAGTCGGAGAAGCAGAGAGGAGAGGAAGACAGGTCCAAATAAGGCACAGGTAGTATTCGCAGCACAAGTACTTGGTGAGTGGTGTGGGCACCGAGCAGAACAGGCCAGGCACCCGCTGCATAACCATGACCCAGGATGAGTTCTTCCCTCTGAGTTTTCTGTTTTGCTTACTTCCCCGTTGACTAAGCCCAAATGACATAAGGAAAACTTAATGTGCTCTGAATTATAGTGATGAAGGCTAAAATCACAAATCTTCCTTCAAAAGAGGGGGAAGGCATGGCTAAAAGATTTAAATACAAAAGAAGTTATGGTACCTGAAGCAACAAGTCCTTCTGACTGGCACTTTCTGTCAGATGTTTGATCATTTGTTCTTGATTATGCAATTTTTTATTGCTTTCACTCAAAAGATTCTTATAACGATTCTCCATTGCTTTCTCTCGTTCATTTACTTCATTGCGTAATTTTTCAACTTCATTTCTTAGGTCCTATTAGAAGCCAAAGGAAAAATGCAATTCATTTATAGAAATTTCAAAGTCATGATCGCTTACATGTTTGACTTGCCAAATTACTGCTAGAAGATAGCAAGTTAAAGATATATTTAACAAATATACAACTTGCTTTCCATTTAGAGTCTTAAACCAACTTTAAAAAAATGTGATCCCAGTGATCCCAGTGCTCAGGAGGCGGAGGCAGGAAGATTACCACAAGTTTGAGGCTAGTCTAGGCTACCTAGTGAGTTCAAGACCAGCCTGAACTATGTAGCTAGTGAGACACTGTCTCAAAAAACAAACAACACAAAGAAGGGCTACAATTTATTTTACAGACATGACATGGGAACCATTTAAATGCTTACATAATTATCTCCAAAATTTAAAAAACTGCCTAAAACGGAAAGCAGAGTAAACAGATGAATCTATCAAGTTGACAGGTTATATAAACAGAGGAATTATTTCAATAACAGGAATGCAAAGTAGTCTATACATCCCTAGTGAAATATTTATATAAAAACAGGGACTTCAAAATCTTAAAACTGTTTTCAGTAATCATGATATAAGTATTAATATTGGTGCTATTATTCTGAAACTGTATGTACATAATATATATTTATTAGATAACTAAATATTAATCTCATAAGAACTAAGGTTTTTTGTTTTTTTTTTTTTGGTACCAGGAATTGAATTCACAAGCTCTCAATTGCCAGACAGGCACTGTGCCACTGAGCTATATCCCCAGTCCAAGAACCATGATTTTAAGTATCAGAAAAGAAATATAAAAAAGAAGTTAAACAAAAACTTGCAATTCTAAATTTAAATTTTAACCACCAATATGAACATATTTTATTTCCTTCAGTCCACTGAGAAAGGCCAGACGTAGTGTCCTCCCAGGTATCCAAACTGTAATTCCTAACTCCGTTTCCTACCTGAAGAACAGAATCCCCTAAAGCAGTAGTTCTCAACTTGTAGGCCCTAAAACAGCATAACAAGCATCACCTGACAGCTAACTATGCAAATTTGGGGCCCAACCCCAGACCTGCTAAATCAAATCTCTGCAGCAGACCCCTCAGTCTGTGTTTTAAGAAGCCTCCAGGTAATTCTGATGCACAGTCAGGTCTGCATGATGACTGCAACCCTGGAGCAGCAATGCACAAGATGGACCTAGACATCCTTTCACACCGAAGGAAACTACCAAAGATGCCAGGGTTCCTGCCAGGAACTCAGGAATCAACTAGGATAAGCTTCTTCCACTGTCCAAGGATTAAAAAATAAATAAAATTAGAATTTTAATAGGGATAATAACAATGAATCCAAATACATCAAAAATCAGGCCTGGGGGTGCAGCTCAGTGGCAAAGCACGTGCTTAGGATGCACAAGGTCCTAGGTTTAATCCCCAGAACCAAAAAAGGAAAAAGAGAGAAATCCATGAATTCATAATCATGGTATTTCCAGAGTCGATCTGACAGGTAGAATAACAGTATGCCCAAGATGATCACATGCTAATCTTCAAATGGCAAAAGCAAATACAAGTAATAGATGGAATTTAAAGTCACTAATTAATTGACCTTAAAATAGAAATGTTATTCTGGATTACCACACAGGTGCTTAACCAAAAGGACCCTTACATGGGAGGGGGATTTAGCTCAGTGGCTCAAGCACTTGCCTGGTAAGTGTGAGGCTTGGTACCAAAAAAAAAAAAAAAAAGCAAAGGACCCTTACAAATAGAAAAAAAGGAAACGACTCCTTCATCTATTGCTGATCATGAAGATAGTAAAGAGCCACCAGTCTAGAAACCAGGCATCCCATAGGAAGTGGAAAAGACAAAGAGCACTGGGGTCTTCAGGAAGAACACAGAACCACCACCACCTGGACATGGTGAGACCCAGTTCAGAACTCTGACTTTCGAAACTGTAAGATTCTAAATGTGTATTTTTAAGCCACCAATTTCATGGCAATCTGTTGCAGCAGCAGCAGAAGGCCAATATACCGTCCTACAGAACTCTTCTTTTTTAATCTTTCTTGAATGAACTGCAACAGGGTAACTGAATAGAAATAAAAAGTATCTCTTTGAATAAGCAGTCAACTACAAAAAAAAAAAAAAAGAAGAATGAAATTAGATTATCACCACTTTGCAACATCACAAAACCCAGGACAAATATTTAGAAGAAACAAAGAAAACACTTTAAAAATTGAATGCTAAATTTTTTCTTAAGCAAAATGATGATAAAATTGCCTGGAAAATTTACCCCCAAACAACTAAACCAAGAACCTATCATGAAATATAAACAGAAAATAGAAATTCAATTCTGGATGGGCAAAAAAGAGTATGTGTTTGTTTGTTTGTTTGTTTGTATTACATGGATACAGTCATTCCTCAGTGGGGACTGATTTCAAGATACCTGGTGGATACAAAAGCAGTTGCTCAGGTCCCTCACATAAAATGGCACAGTATTTATACATAATCTGCATACATTCATTCATATACTTTAAATCATCTCTGGATTAATGCCTAATATAAATGTGATATAAATTGTGGTTATTAGAGTTTGTTTAGGGAGTAATGACAGGGAAGTCTTTATGTTTTCAGTATTGTGGTAAATGAATTAATGGTCAGCTTATAACACCCAGCTGAACTGAATCAGCATGGTGCTGGGTATGGAAGGCCCACCTGGGGGCTGTTGCCAACAACATAAAAAGAGAACTGGAGGGTGTGGGGGGAACTACTCAGACTGCTTCAAAGCTTAGGAGCATCTAAGCACACCTGAGGATGTGACCCCTGCTTGTCTAGCATAGGCACACAGTGGGACAGTTATGTAACCATGACTTAGCACAGGTAAACATGCATGCACAAGTTATGGCACTATGTAAGAGGAGAAACATGAGATAACAACCTGTACAAGAATTATACAATGAAGACGCAGGCAGCCTTGCTTGCCCTCTTCTGCTCTGCTCCATGCTGTCTGCTTTTGTTGCTGATGTCTTAACCTTGGGACCTCATCCATGAAAATCTCCATTGCCCACCCCCCTGCAATCAAGCCGACTGAGAGGAAGATGGTGTACTGTTGATTGTCCTGGAGAAGCCTGTCATGCTGACTTTCCTGGTAAGAACTCTGCTGTTACTATCGGAGGAGCTCAGGTCCTTGCTGTCACTGAGGGTGTCTCTGGTTCTTGTTAGGGGAGCTCTGGTCCTGACTTTGAGTGTTGCTCCCTGGCTCCAGTGCAGGACCCTCAGCCTGCTGGAACAGATCCTTCACCCTGCTGGCGCTGACTTTCTAGCTTCCACCACTGACCTTTGGGCCTTTGCAGTGCAGATTCCTGACACAGACTTGCATGAGACATTGCTGTTGGCTCTAGGGCTTCGCCGGATTTGTGCAAGACACTGCTGCTGCAAGATCCAGACCCTCAGCGGAACTCTTTGGGTTTCTAATGCGTGCAGACATCTCATGCACGCTTTTGCATCTGACTCTTTGGGTGAGTACTATAAAATAATCCTATAAATTATGTGTCCTGTATGAAATCTTTACACTTGTAAACCTTGACTACAACAAGTACAGCAACAATTTTTTTCAAACCTTTTTGATCCTAAGTAAATTAAATACATACATGAAGAAATCAAGGATATGGAGGGCCAAATATAATAAAAATATAAATATAAGGCAGCATAACAGAATTTTTTTAAAAGACTAAGATGTCTCCCAAAATACAGACATGCCAACAAATTAAACCATTTTTAAACTGAATACTCCTTTCAGTCATTGTCCATCTGCAGCCATAATTTTTAATATAATTTTAACTTTGGTTTGGAATTTTCCCAATTTTATTTATCCCACTATACCAAGACCTACCACAAAACAGTGATTAAATAATGAGAACATAAAAGAAAACAAAAACAAAAAGCAAAGCATAAGAAGCACATAAAATCAAGAAAAGTTTTTGAGAGATTTTTTGCAGTGGTGGTGGTGGTGGCGGCAATGGTGGTGGTTTTAAAATAGAGAGATGAGAAAAGGTCTACAAAAGGGCCAGACCTGAGATTCTGCCTTGGCTCAGCCACTCCTGTAGCCCAAAAGAAAGGTAAGACAGGTCATTTGGTGGAAGAGTCCACATAACCTTCATATTTATCTATTTTAATGAATGTATCTTAATTCACTTATGTTTCCCCACCACCTCATCCAGTTTGCTCTTACATATAATATAAAAAGAGCAGTTCTGTGCTATTACAGTCTGCTTGTTTTTTAAAAATTATTATAATTAGTACATTTCTTACTTTGACTCCCTCAGTTACATCCCTAACAGTAGAATTACTAAGCTAAAGAGTAAGCATGTTTTGAGGATTTTTTCTACAAACTGATAAACTTTCTTCTAAAAAGGTTGTGGATAAAATGCTTCCACCCAAGTCTTAAGTTTTTGATTTCACCACATCCTCACCAGTAATGATGTTTTACGTAAAGGTTTGCTAATGTGATACATACGAAATTGTTCTTCACAAGTGTCTGTACCTACTTGACTGTTTAGATTTCACCTTTTGCAAAACTGTCCTTGAATAGCAATATGTTTGAGAGCAGTTTTAACAAAAACTTGATCTCTCAAGAATTACCTGAGATGCGCAGACAACAAACTTAAACAAACTCATCAGAAAATCTACCAGGGCAAAGTTAAATCTTACCAAAGCTATGAGAGAAGAGGGATGAGGATTCACCTTTCAACTAAGTGTACTTCCTTCTATGTTGCCTCCACAATTGTGCTTGCTGCTATGTGACCAATCAGGACAAGGACTCCCACCACTGCCAGAGGAGCAGCTGTGGCTGAGGAGAGTGGAGGAAAGGGCGGCGGCGGATAAAAGGGGTAGCTTCCACACCAGAGCTCTGTGACAGTAGACATTACTCCCAGGCCATGTGCTGGACACTTGTCCTACAAGGCCTTCCACCCGCTGGACCCAACCACCTATCTGCCTTCTCCTCCTGCTACTCACACCCACTAGTCCTGCTCCTGGCAACCCTGGCTTTCTTGCTGCTGTTCGTACACATCAGGAAGGCACCAGTTTACAGCCTCCACATTTCCCTCTGCCAAGGCTCAAGGGTGTGCCTCCGACTCCCTCATCTACGCCCATCTGTTGACCTTTCAATGCAGTCTTCCTTGATCACTCAAGCTCACTCCCCAAATTCACTTCCTTCATTATCTGTCCCGACAGCACCATGTAATGTATTTTTGTTTTGTGCATATTTTATAAGCTCTGTTAAGGCAGAGATTTTGTTTACTGTTGTATCTCCAGGTCCTAGAATGGTACTTTGCATGTGGGAGCACCACGGCTGATGAGATAGCCATAAACTCTTGGCTTTACTCTTAGAGAGACATGTAGGGTTTATTGAATCTTAGCAGCATGGTGATTTGTTGCAATCAAAAGAATACAGCAAAGATGGCACTGTGCCAGTTTCTGAGCCCATGCTTTAGAAAATTAGCAGCATCTAAGCTCTGTCTCTAAGAACACTCTCAGAGCCTTGTGACTCCTACATGTAAAAGGAATGACCACCCTAATGCTTCTGGGCTAGAGGCCACAAACAGATGTTCTAAATGATATACCCCACAGTGCTTCATTTTCCAGCCATCTCCAACAGAATACCAAACATATGAATGAAGTCATAGCCTCCACACCAGCCCGCCCCCCCTAGTTGAATATCACAAGTGTCCTGAGTTGTGTAAAGCTGAAAACCACCCAGCCAAGCCCTGCCCACACCCTTGACTATAACATGAAATGCAAAATTATTGTTTAAGAGGCAGAGTAAGGCAGGAGGATCCTGGGTATTTTAGCTTGATGAAAAAAACATTTTTTAAACTTAAAAATGGGTTGAGGGCCAGGAGCAGTGGCGCACACCTGTGAGCCCAGCACTCAGGAGGCTGAGGCAGGAAGATCACCATGAATTCGAGGCCAGCCTGGGCTACACAGTGAACTCAAGGCCAGCCTGAACCATATAGTGAAACCTTGCCTCAAAAAAGACCAAAAAAAGAGGGGGAGGATAAGGATACAGCTCACTACAAAGGTTCTTGGTTCCAATCCCTAGTACTGAGAAAAAGGAAAAAAAAAAGCATTCACTAAATAGCTATTGGATAAATGAATGAACAAGATGGGTACAATCAATCTCTCTTTCTCTAAGACCTAATACATGCTAGAGAAGCACTCTACCACCTAAGCTACATCACCCGACCCCTACTCTCATTTTATGAATGAGAAAAAACGCTGAAACACATAATATACCCCCATTAGGGTCACTAAGGGGCCACACCTGCCTCCTCCCAGACCCCTAATTCCAAAGCCTCTCAGTTCAACCCCTACACTATGGCATAGGTTTGGATTTCCTTTGCATCACCTACTAGTCCAATAATCCCAGCTCACTTTACTGGGCCCATCTGAAAATCACTTTTAGAAATCTCCCTCTAAAAAACTCACTATGAGGAATACCTATAAGATCTTAAGTTCATCATTCAAGTATTATCTCTTTAAAGTCACAATAAATTTGCAAGCAATCCTAGAAAGATCATGCCTTCTTTTTAATTGTGAAAACTTTTAAATTTGTATTTTAATTGGCAAATAATAATTATGTAACAACAAGGTAAAATACAATGTGATGTTTTCATATATGTATATATTATAGAATGATGATACCCAGTAACACTTATCAATTCAAATTTTTTTCTGTGACATTTAAAATTTGTTCTTTCAGGAATTTTGAAATATACAATTACTATGTTCAACATATGATGCAACAGGCCTAGAAAACCTATTCCTCCTGTTTAGTCGAAACTTTGTACCCTTCCGTCAACACCCCCTCATCCTCCCCCATCCCTCTCATAGCTCTTAGTCTCTGGCAATCGCTGTTCCACTCCCTGCTTTTATAGATTCAGCTCCTTCATTGCTGGTTCATCCACAATGTCACAAATGAAAGGGTTTCATTCTTTTTATGGCTAACAGTAGTATTTTCATTGTATATATGTACCACATTTTTCTTATCCATTAATCTATGAGTGGACATTTAGGTTTTTTTCATTCCTGGGTTAAGAATAACCCTGTAGTAAGCACAAAAGTGAAGCTGTCTATTCGGTCACTGGTTACAATGCTCTGGGATGTATACTCGGAAGTAAGATAACTGGATCACTTTATAAGTCTATTTTTAGTTTCTTAGGAACTTCCATACCTTCTCCATAAAGACTGTACTAATTTACATTCCCACCAACAGTGTACAGAGGAGTTCCTCTTCTCAGCCTCCTCCCTAACATTTCTTACCTTTGATGTTTTTGCTAATAGTCATTTCAACAGCTGTGATGTGGTATCTCATTGTGACTTTAATTTGCATTTCCATTACAATGATGTTGAGAATTTTTTCATAAACCAGTTGGTTCTTCATTTGAGAAATGTGTACTCAAGTGTTTGGTCCATTTTTAAATTAAATTTTGTTCCAGTTTTTGGTGTTTTTTGCTATTATTTTAGTTTCTTATATATTCTGGCTATACGTTAACCCCTTATGAAATGCACAGTTTGTAAATATTTTCTTCTAGTCTGCAGGCTGCCTTTTCACTCTGAAACTGTTTCCTTTGCTATGCAGCTATTTAGTTTTATGTAACCCATTTGTCTGTTTTTACTTTCATTACCTATGCTTTCAGGAATGTAACCTACCCCACCCACCCAAAAAAACATGGCAAAGACCACACTGAGATTTTCCTTTATGTTTTCTTCTAGTAATATACATACATACATACATACATACATACATACTTTTAGGTCTTAGATTTCCACCTTTGAGTTAATAGGTATATGTTGTGAGATACAGATCCAATTTCACTATTCTGCCCATAGATATCCAGTTGTCCCAGCATCATTTACTGAAGAAACAAACTAGTACAAATACCATGATATTTTGATTACTATAACTTTGAATTATATTTTCAGATCAGGCACCACTCTTGTTAATTTTTAAACTTTCATGTATCATGTATGTAAAAGTTTACACTGTTCCTGTGCACAGTAATTATGGGTCCTAGATTGAGTATCTCCCCTTATACAAACACCTGTCACACACATTTTGATGCCCAGGTCAAGTTTTAGTAAGTGTGTATGTTCAGTAGTGATTTATTCCATTCTCCTTTTCATTTGCCTTTGGACTTTTAATTCAGCTACCTAAATTAAGAACTTCTTAAATGTCCTATGTGATACAGGCTACTAATATTGTGCCACATTTCTCTCATGTGTTCCCCAAAACTGACAAAATTAACATGAAAATTTCCCATTTCCGGGGCTGGGTGTTTAGCTCAATGATAAGTGCCTGACTGGCAGGTGGGAGGTTGTGGCTTCAACCAAAACAAAGAAAAAGAAAGGAAAATCTCTCATTTCTGAATTCTACAAAGAATGTGTAGTTTTGCCTATGCAAATACCCAAATGTATATACTTTGTAGGTAGAAGACACAAAGCATCATCAGTGTCTTAAGGAAAGTCAAGACATTCAAGAGGACTACAATCCTTAGTAACAGAAAACAGCGATGAGCCAAGCATGGGCCAAGGCATTTTCACATTAAAAAACCCCTAACTTTAATAATTCCTACAGAGCATCATCAAGTCTTGTTTTCAAAGAAAGGAAACTACAACTCAGAGAAATTCTGACAAAGCTTTACAAGTAACTTCTAGCGCAGAAATTTAACATCAACTCAGCATCTCCCCAAATTCTGTTCTTTCCACCCAACTGCACTGTTGTTAAAATCAAAGAAGTATAAAACCACCCTGTAGCATGGGCTGTCATTGGTCAACAGTTCCAATACTCTAAGCTAACATTATCATTTCTCAAGGACTTGGGTTGATGGAGACAGAGGCCCTCCTCTTGATGAATGGGGAGGGATCAAGGATCTTGCACAACTCGTATGAACGACAGTGGGAAAAAGCTTAAAGCAAAGAGACCACAGAGGATGAGCGGAAGTGTGTACTGAGGTGGCCTTGAGGAGGAGCGGCTGCCATGGCAACACAAAGACCGCTGATGGGCTCATGTTCTCGCAACCAGCAGAGTCATAAGAAATGTTTTGGGGAGGCATGGAGACAGCATGTCTTGCCTGAGCAAAACAATCAGAACTGAAAATTGATCATTTTCAATGATTTCTCCAAACCTACTTCAATATTCTTATACTGTGAACACAGACAGACTTTGCCTTGAATCCGTCTCTATTGCTTATTAGCACAGATAATATAAATCTTCACGAATGTTTCCTTTCCAATAGAGATGATAACAAGGACTCTATGGGTCCTAGAGGGTTGAATGAAAGAATGCAGGATGGGCACCCAGAAGAGCCCAAGGAAAAGTAAATGATGCCATCGCACCTCCCTCCTCCCCAGGCTGACCCCACTCTTGTGTTTCCTCCACGTCCACAGCCACGCCATCCACCCACACAACAGGAAACACTGGCCTCAAGGTATAGAGTGCAAGACAGATGAAGATTCAGGACACAGAGCTCTTCATGATGAGTGCCCAGGCTTGCCCAGCCTACCACTCTAGTCACCCCAGAATTCTCAAAGGAGAGGAACTTAAAAAACAATACCAGAATGAGAATTAAAGCACAATATCATATCAAAGGTGGAACATTCTATAAAACATAAGGTTTGGGTTGTTTTGTCATTATTCATTATTTGTGGGGTTGTTTTATTTTTTGAGGGGGAGGAAATAAGCAATCTAATGGAGCTGCTTAAGTCCGCTTACTCAAGTACAGCAGATACGGGCAGAGAAGACTAACAAAGAAATTAAGTTAGCCTGCCCTACAAGGGCCAAGTCTTGTAGGTCTGAGGTACAAAAACAAAGAAATCAGGAACTCAGGTTCCTTCCTTAAAGAATAACAACGCTCATTAACAAGAATGGCCCCATAAAAACACTGCACTCTGATTAATCAGGTAAGTAACAACCCCAAAACCCTAGGCTTTGAGGAAAGCAGGAAGGGCACAAGCTGCAATACTGGAGGAAAAGAGTGTCTCTGCCCCATATTCTGCCTGCAGCCCACTGCCAAGGCCTTCAGAACTCAGCTCACACCTACCTGGTCTATCGCTAGGTTCACTCCATCAAACCATACACAGACCTTGCCATCATGTCTCTGTTCAGAATCCTTTCTTAATTCCAATTTAACTGCAGCCCAAAGCTCTCATACCATGCAGTCCATTCAAAATTGCTACCAATGGGCTGGCTCCAGTTTGCCTTTTAGCCTCATCTCCAACCTATCTCCCTCATTCAACCACTTCATAGACTCTAGACATGTGTCTATCCACTTCTGTTCACCTGCAAAATTATCATAAAATTCCTCCCAATTACACTTAGTGGCATCATACTATCTTTCATGGTCTGACCCAGTGCTGTCTCTTTCACAAAACCCTCTGTTTGGCCCTCAGCAATCATCTTCCATACCACCCACCAGTTTTGCTTGCAAACCCTTAGAGCATTAAGGAGTGCTGTGCATTTTACCGATGATCTCATTCAAGTCACACAACGCCCCTATGAAGCAAACATCCTGAGTGTGTCTGTTGTACTAATCAGAAAATGAAATTCAAAGAGCTCAAGCAACTTAACCAAAGCATCAGGTAAAAAGTGGTGGAATTGGGATTTAAAATCCCATCCAACCTAATAAAGCAGTGATGGCAAAGCTTTTAAAGACCTAGTGCCCAAATAGCAACCCAAAACCCACTGTAACAGTTTGTATCTAGAAGGCCCCCAACACTTCATGCATGCATATGTGGGATGTTTCAGAGGTGGCTGGATCTGGAGTGTGTGTGATCTGGGATTAAGTGTATGATGTTGGGATCAAGAGTGTGTGGTTGCTAAATTAGTCCACTGATGGGACTGACATACTTCTGAGAGTGAACAATGAAAATGAACCTCTGGGTGTGAGTGCTATGTACCCTAAGAGCAGTTGGCCTGGACAGAATATAAGGGATAGAAACAGAGCTGCTGGGGTCACTTGTCACTTGCTGCTTGCTTCTTTTGCTCCTTCCCACCTTCCACACCTTGAACTTTTCTCTTCTGTGATTTCCTCTGCCATCCCAGCCTGCTTTGGAGCCAACTGATTATGGCCTGAAACCTCTACAAAGTATGAGCAAATATGAACCTTTCCTCCTTTAACTTTGGGTTTGGGTATTTTGTCTCAGCAATGACAAAAGTAAGTAAGACACCCACTTATTCATCATAAAGTGTCAATACTGCAATTAAATGTGAATATTAAGGTTCTAGTTTAGCAAAAATAACCTGTGTATTAATATCTTTTATAAGAAATACAACATGTGATCCATAGGTTCACCACCACCGTTTTAAGCATAACTCTCATAATACATTCCAAAGTTACTGAAGTGAATGAAAAATACCTGTTAAAGAATTCAGTGATAAAAACTAGGATTGGAAGTCCCATTCAATTCAGCTATTCCCCTCCTGGGTATTTTCCCAGAAAAATTGAAAAGGTCATGTCACAGTGATATATGTGCACCCATGTTTATAGCAGCACAATTTGTAATAGCTAAATCTTGGAAACAAGCAAAATGCCCTTCAACCGCAGAGTGGATGAAAAAGATGTGGTATTTTTATACAATGGAATATTACTCAGCTACAAAAAGGATTATCTTGAGACTTTTATAGGTAAATGAAGGCAACTTGAAACTATCATCATAAGTGAAATAAATCAGACTCACATTTGTAAATATAGTATTGTCTCTCTAGTATAAAAAATCATAATAAAAAACTGAAAGAGTAATAAGATCTAAAATGTATAATAGATATTGTGGTAATGAAAGGAGGAAAAAGTGCTCAAAAGGAAAGAACAACTTGTAGGTATACACATATTACTGTATGCATGTTTAAGTGTGCAAGACAGATAATCATATTAAGAAGTTTTTGATAGTTCATCAAACAGAATAGTTTGTGCTGTCATTGTTTGATTGCCTGTTCAGTTTTTATGCTTTGATTTTGTAACTTGAACTACTTCTAAGATAACAATATGTAACATATCAACTAGAGATGATTTCTTAATGTTATTTTTTAAAATTCTGTCATTGATTGTCTGTTCATTTTTTTATGCTTTGATTTTGTAACCTGAACAACTAAGATAACAATATGTAACATATCAACTAGAGATGATTTCTTAATTTTTTTTTGAAATGCTGCATCATTTCTACCCTTTTTTTGTTTTGCTTTATTTAAACAAAAAGTAAAAAAAAAAAACAAAAAAAGAATTCAATGATTTTTTTTTTAAAGCTCAATGAGATCCAAGAGACTATAACTAAACAGTTACATAAATATCAGGAAGACAATCAGGGTATGAATGAGAAATTAAGCACAGTGAAAAATCTTCCTTGATTTTGAAAAAGAATTACTCACAAATCTTGGAAACAAAGAATTCAATAAGCCAAATAAGAAACTCAGTGGAAAGCTTCAACAATATTCTAGATAAAGCAAAAGAAGAAATACTGGAGCCTGAAGGTAGGTCTTTTGAAATATCATCAGGGCAGAAATAAAGAGTGAAGAAAGTATACAAGATCATTGCCATATCATTAAAAGATCAAACATGTACATCACCCACATACCAGAAGGAAAAGAAAAGTTAAGGGCACAGAAAACCTATACAATAAAATAACAGCAGAAAATACCCCTAACTTTAGGAAAAACACGGATATCCAGAGACAGAAGGTTTATAGAACCTTAAGTAAACGTGCAGAAAACATTCTCATCATGATTCAAAAATTTTAATCAAGACAATTAGGCAAGAGAAAGAAATAAAAAGCATACAAATAGAAAAAGAGGAATTCAAATGATCCGTTTGAAGATATACTTCCACACACAGAAACACCTAAAGCCTAAAGATGCTGACAAAAGATTATCAGAATTGATTAAACAAATTCAGTAAAGTAACAGGATGCACGGCATACCAAAAAAGTAGTTTCTCTGTACACTTCTAAAGAGTTTGCTATGAAATCATGAAAGTAATCTGATTTACAATAGCCACAAAAAACCAAAAATTTTTTTTAAAATCGGGAATAAGCTTAAGAAAATTACAATATATATAAATCACAAAAATCTGGCCCTGAAGCAAGGCCAGCAGATCGCTGTAGCTGCTGGTTTCAAACAGGAGCCTAAAGAGAATTCTTTCTGTGGTCTGTTGGCCATTTCAGAACTTTGGAAATGGAATGGTCAATTCATCAGAAAGAAATAGCAGGTGAGTATGGCGGACTTTACGGGGCCTGCAGGGGACAGACCCTGGCACCTTGAAACCTGCACCGTGCAGTTCACTCAGGGTGCCGGGAGAACAAGGAACTCTTCCCCTCTCTGGGAGGCAGCTGAGAGTGTGGCAGACTTTCGGCAACCCGAAGGAGAGAGACCCTGGCGCATCAGGACCTGCACAGTGTGGCTGACTTGGGGTGCCAGGAGAACAAGGGACTCCCACCTGCTCTGGGGCGGCTGAGAGTGTGGCAGACTTTCGACGGCCTGAAGGAGAGAGACCCTGGTGCATCAGGACCTGCACCATGCGGTTGACTCGGGGTGCCGGGAAAACAAGGAACTGCCCCCCTCTCTGGGGTGGCTGAGAGTGTGGCAGACTTTCGGCAACCCGAAGTAGAGAGACCCTGGCGCGTGGGGACCTGAACAGTGTGGTTGACTTGGGGTGCCGGGAAAACAAGGAACTCTTCCCCTCTCTGGGGGGCGACTGTGATCCTGCCTGCGTGTGGGCTGAGAATCAGACATCTCATGTCCTTCTGTCCCCCGTCCCGTGTCCCCCCTCCCCCTCCCCCTTGCCTAGCAAGTGGGAGCCAGTGAACTGCACATCTTGTGAAAAGATTGGCTATGTTATCTAGTATGAGCTCTCCACATGCAAAGATAAGGACAACCATGTGGAAGAAAACAAGAGACAATATGACAGATAGTGAAGATCTCTGGTTGTCTAGCTTTGAAATTTATGCTTTCTTATGTCCCATTCTGTTCTGTTTTGTTGTGTTTAATTTTACTCCCTTTTAAAATTAAATAAAAAAATTATTAAAAAAGTAAATTTTAATAATTAATGACTATAGATACGATAGACATATTAACATAAGTTCCAATCTGTATTCTTTGAATTCTATAAAGATTATGTATGCATGTACATGTAAAAATTTTTTAGTTGTAGTGATAGACTAAAATCATGTATTAGATTAATTATTTTGAGAACTAGCATTTTATAAAATCTTGGCACTCTGCAAGGCTGAGGCAGGAAAATCACTAATTTAAACTTAGCCTAAGCAGCTTGATAATAACAAGACTTTGCCTCAAAATTAAAAATTAAAATGGCTGGAGATATAATATGGCTCAATGGGAAGGGCTTGGGTTCAATCTCCAGTACTACAATAAATAAATACTATTCAGATAGTAAATTTCATTCAGATAGTAAATTTAAGAGTTTATTTAAATTTTTTATGTCCAGATTGGTTCTTAGGAGATAATCTGTTTCACTGGTATCCTGATGTTTTTCCTGAACATACACTGTCCAAAGATAGATGAAATTGAACTTTTTTCAATTGAAATTACTTTTTGCTAGAAAATTATTTAATACCAAAATGAGCAAAAGAAATAAATAAAGCGTATGAGTTTATTTTTTTTTCTGGTCTGAGAAAGCAATGTATTATTTTCTTTTAAATAAATAAATAAATAAATAAATCACAAAAATACTGAAGAAAGACGTTGAAGACACTAAAAGATGGAATGTCTTCCCACTTCACAGACTGAAGTCTGTGAAGACTTCACAGAATATTGTTAAAATGTCCAGAAGTGATGTTAAGTGAAATAAATCAGACACAGAAACTTAAATATCTATAGCTCTCTTATGCGAGATAATCCCAACACTTGGGAGGCTGAGGCAGGAAGATTGCTGCAAGTTCAAGGCCCAGCCTGGGCTATACAAAGTGAGTTCAAAGCCAGCCTGAAATGCATAGTGAAACTCTGTCTCAAAAAGACAAAAAAATAGATAAATAACAATAAAATAATGTAAAGAGCAAAAGATAATAGGAGACAAGGAGATAAATCTTTTGCAAATGGGTAGGGCATTTAGAGATGGACAGCAGAGGGGAAGAAGGAAAAATAATTAAGATGTGTATTATATACATGCACCAACTCCCACACGGAATACAAATGTGCACCAATAAAAAAAAAGTCCATACTACCCACAGCAATCTATAGGCTCAGCGCAATCGCCATCAAAATACAAATAACATTCTTTGCAGGACCAGAAAAAGCAATCTCAAAAACTATGAAAGACCCCAAACATCCAAAGCAATCTCTAACAAAAAGAAGAAAGCTGGAGGTATCACAATGCTTGATTTCAAGACATACTAAGGAAAAATAGTAACAAAACAGCATGGTATTTGGCATAAAAATAGACACAGGATCCGTGGAACAGAATAAAGAGCCTAGAAATAAATCTACACATCTGCAGCCAACTTATTCTCAACAAAGGGGCAAAAAACATGCACTGGAGAAAGGTCAGTTTCTTTAACAAATGGTGCTGGGGACACTGGATATCCATGTCCAGCACGTTAAAACCTGAGCCTCTATCTCTTGTCCTGTACAAACAAAAAACAATTTAAAATGGATCAAAGACTTTAATGTAAGACCTGAAACTCAAAAGGAAACACTGGTACAGGCAATGATTTTCTAGACAACAGTACAAAAACAGAAAACAAAAGCAAAACTGACAGACGAGATTACATCCAACTAAAAAAGCCTCTGCATAGCAAGGCATGCGACCCACGGAGTGAAGCCTGGTCTATTTGTATTCTTTTTATCACACGAGTGGTCTTTCAAATTGAGCCCAAGAGGCCCTAGAATTAGGAACACCCAAATCAGGCTAACTAACAGAATCATCCAACTGCATGTTCCTAGGGTGAGCACAGAAGTGCGCATTTAGTTTTACAAGAATCTGCAGAGCTTTCCTGGATACACCTGTTTCATTTGCCGTTATAAACAAAGGGATTCAAGAGAAAGTTTGAAAAAAAAAAAGAGAGAAAGTTTGAAAACCGCTAGGCTACACCAGGTGACCACCTTGCTTTACAGCAAGAGCTGCGCGGCAAGATCTGCATGACGGCACTGACTGACAGTCTGGATTTCTGCACTAATGGCAAGTTTCCTTTAGGATTCCGAGTGCACTCTGGGCCAGCGCTGAGCTGGGAATGCCTTTGCATATCAGGGCTCTCTCAGGGCAGACAGGTTGGTTCTAAAACCGAGATTATATAAAAACTAACATATCCCTAAAATCTTAGAATCACATTAGAAATGAAAAGCCAGGTCCTCACACTTCCTTCTCGAACCAGCTAATGTTTTTATCTCTGGCCAGACGGAGAAGGAGAAGGTTCTCATCCATCAAATTTCTACCTTATCAGGTTTCTCCGTGAGAAAGCTTGCCAAAGCGCTCAGTGGTTACCTTTAAATATACAAAGGAAATTTCTCCAAAATCTTAATGAGGTGTAGGCGCTCAGTGACGTGAGGAGAATTTCCAGGACCAGTATGAGCTGTGGCGTTCAACGCACGTTCTGTGCTGCATGCTCATCGCTCCTGCGGGGTGGCAGGGACTGGTCACAGGGTGGGGGTGAGGTGTCCTACCCCTGCTTCCCCTTGGGCAGCTCCACTACTTGTTCTCTCTCCACCAGAATGCATCTGAACAAAAGATTCACAGGCTTCACAAAAGCAGCTGCCTCAACCGGAATGAAGCAGCTAACAGTTGTGCCTTGTCTGGCTGTGATGCTGGCTGTGCAGACAGCTGAAGTTCTGAGCAGGGGGCTCGATGTAGACTGCACCAGAACTCTGGGGAAGAAGGGACAAAGTGATTCGGGTTCAGCTAGGCAGGCATCGAGGCCTAGCTGGGTCAGGGAGCAAGCAGGACACTGCACTTCACTAAAAGGCCGCCTGAAGGGTGTGCAGGAACGTATCTGCCTCTGCTCCAGCCCCACTCACTCTTCTTCCCTCTGCAGGAACACAGTTACCGTCCCACAGCCTGGGCAAAGAGCTCTTTATCCTTTGCGGCTCAGCTCAAATCCACCTCCGCTGTGAAGCCATTCCTCCTGCTCTGGTCTCTGAGCACAGTTCCACTCCCTGTGTTCCCAAAGTATTTGGTCCACCAGCATTTATCATGCTATATTTTAATTAGTTCTTTGTCTGCATTTTTATTACATTTCTCCTCTGGATGCTTTCAGAAACTGATTTGATTCAGTCCAGTACTCCTAGTGCCCAGGACAGAGCCTGGCAAGAAATGATAAAATAAGGAGAAATGAGGGAAAGTCTCCCTGTCCGTACCCCATAGAGATTACAGCAATTCCACAGGAAAAGGAAGGAACGGGGACAGCCTTTTAAAGCAGCTTTCACAGCAGCCTCACGCAAGAGCCACTGAGCTACTCCACAGTCTCTCACTCTAAGAGCATTTTAACCCCCCTCCTAGCGGGATCAATCAGCTGGAAAGGAAGAGACAAGTACTTTCTTCAGAGCAGAGGCTACTGCTGATCAAGGAAGAAATGTACGGCTTTGGTGACTTGACCGTAAAGAGGCAGACCGTACTTATTAGTCAGCAGTGTCCAGTGAGTTCTAGTAGGCAGCAGTTTGTCATTCAAAGTCTGGAGCCAGCACCTGCCACACAATTAAAAGCCAGAAGAATCTGACCACACTGAGTACCTACTTCTCTCTGCCAGGATCACTGTAGGTACTTTCTCACATGTTAAACTGTGTATTACTCATTCATTTAGAGCTATAATAAATATAATCAACCCCATTTTGGAGAGGAGTAAACAAACATTGCTTTCAGGAAGTTAAGTAGTTGGCTTAGAGAATAAGCATCTCTAAGTGAAGCTGTGATTCTAACTCAAGTCCAGCACCAGTGCCCACTATTCCAAAGACACTATTAACACTGCCACACTTCTCCACTTATTGATCATTTATGATGTTCCAGGTATTATTCTAAGTGCTACACCCCACCCCATAAAACCCTTACAACTAATCCCTACTCTGCTGGTAAGAAATAGACACCATGGTTCAGAAAGGCAAGATTGCGTGTTCACAGATCAACAGGTGCTGAGTAATGGAGCCAGGACTCATCCAGCATGCTAGTGTCTCTGCATTCAGGCTGTCTTGCAAAGACAGAACTCCCAACACAGTTCATTTGAACTGGACATTATGCTGTGAGGATACCAACTCAAAATCTTTACAGCTGATTAAAAAGCAAAAAGCAAAATAAGAGATTTTGAGCTTGGTGAAAACATGCCATCTCAGGTCTGTGGTCTTATCTCTAACCAACCAGCCTGAGACACTGTCTCCAAAGGACATCTTCGACTGTGGTTCACCAAGGGATGTACTAAGTGCTGTCCCAGTTTTACCTGGAGTTATCCATCAATAGAGGGGTTCAGGCTGAGCTAGCCTGAAGTTAAACCCACTCCTGTGAAAGCACACAGGATTATCACCCTGGGTGATGATTATAACTTTAATTAGATTTTTGGGCTTTAGCCAGCAAGTACACCCCACAGAGTTAAGTGCCCAGGTACTGAAGCACACTTGTCAAGGTGGTAGATGACAGGTGGTCCCCTAACAGATGAGATTATGAAACAGTCTGAGAACCAACTCAGCCGAGGTCTAACAGCTATATCGGCTGCTATGCAGAAACATAAAAGGACAGTGACTCACTCTTCTTCCCCACTCAATCTGAGACTACAAAGCACCTAAGCCAAGGGTGGTAAATCTAAAATAAAGATCGATCTGTCTTTCTCTCTCTTTCACCCTCCTTCACCAATCCCTCTCTTTCATGTATGCATGTGAAAAGCACAGCCTACAAGGAGTTAAGTTTTCAGGTCAAATCATGCATCAAAGTCAGAGATGTGACAGCAGGAAAGTGAAAATCCAAAGAGCATCGCTGCTGTAGATCACAGAGGTTCAAACCAGTCAGGACACTGAATGGGGAACACTGTTTATTGTTTTTCACAAAGGCCTCCCAAATTTCCTTAAAGGGATATGGGGCCCTCTGGTGGCAAGGAGGTATAATACATCTCCTCGTGTTACACAGAGACTTGTGACCCACACTTTCTGACTTTACTCATAATAAACAAGATTCCCAAAGTAAAAACAAAAGCTTGTGCTTGCCAGAGCCTAATGACAGCACCTGCACCATTGCAAGCACTAAATAAATGTGTGTTGAATAAACAAAGGAGCTGTAATTTACAACACATGCCAAGTCAACTGACACAAGGTCACTACAATCACAGGCAATTAAAATAAACACGCAGTACGAAATGACCCTTGCAGCTCCACTGCTCATGTCTGCGCATGATCAGATCTTTTTTTTTTTTTTTTTTTTTTTTTTTGCCTCTGATCCAAGATGGGTTTGCAGCAAAGGCACGGTCTCCCCCAAGAGAGGCTGAAGGACCAGTACAATGAGGCTGGCAGGAAAGGTTTTTGGCAAGAGCAAAGGATGGTTTGATCATATCCAAAAGAGAACACATTGGCTTGCCATTAGAATTCAGGGAATGCCACAGAAACAACACTGCCTGCAATGGGGCCTCCAGGAAGACTTTAAATCAGGGCTCATCTGTGAACCAGGACGCAGTATTTCCAAACTGACTTTGAAGCTCTTGTCTACGAAAAGAGCACGGGAACCAGCTAGACAGTCCCAGGGACTGAAAACCTTAATACTTACAAGCTCACCAACTCGGCCCGCATTGATCTGGCCCTGTGCAGAACTGCTCCAAATGAACGGGGTGTTGTTGAAGACTCTATACACTGTTCAGTCCTCTTTATAAAAACCACCGGAGGCAACTCTTCCCTCAGGCCTCAGTGCCAGCAAAAGCTGCTTTTTATCTTAACATGTTCATATTAGAGACACTGGAGACCTTGGAACTGAGTTTCCCTTTTTACTCTCGCTGCCAGGAGCCACCAGCTGAATTTTAAGTCCTTTTCAGGACTACAAAGGGCATTTTTACATAGTAGCTCTGTGGTTCCATTGTACTAGTCACCCTTGTCTTCCCTGACCCTAAGCCTTTTTCTTTATTTTAAATCTCATTTAATCTTACAATTTTTTATAGCCCTCACAAATGTCTCTGAAACAAACAAAGAACAAATTACAATTTTTAAATCTTCAAATACAGGATTTTTCAAGTTGTTTTCCTGTGAACATATTGTTCTGGTCTGTTGAGAAGCTGAAAATATAAAAAAAAAAATCTTTCTCTCTGCCAAAAAGCACAGTATTCTTAACTACTGATGGTTTGCCATAGCCACAACACAGTATCTTAGACAAAGTCCTGAAATTAGAATCCACAATGCTATATATATGCTACATATACATACATAAAATATTCACTTTTTAGGACTATCACATTACATGGTCAAGCCATTTAGATTGGGGGACTCAGATTAATTTGTAAAATGGGAATAATAGTCTCTGTGACCAAACACAGGGCTATGGGACACACATGAAAAATGAGCGGTCTCTTTATAAACTGTAAGGTGTGATCCACAGGCAGCTAAGGATCACACCCGCTCTATTTCTATCTCTCTGAATAGCAGTTTTCATTGCTCAAGAAAGAGGGTGTCGAGCACCAAGCTGAATGTGAGTTGAGAACAAGAGCTGTGCTTTGGATATTTTTCTTATCAATTTTTTTTATTTGTCCTACCTGTGGAATGCAGCAAAGTTCAAACAAGCATAAGAGACTCAAAACTGACCATCAGTGAGTCCTTGTGGGTAAAGCTTTAATAGATACCTAGGAGCCATCCCTGGGCATCCCTGCTACAAAGGAACAGGTTCTTCTCTCCTCTCTGCCCTCACCTCAGAGCCAGGCTCACATGTCAAACAAAGGCCTCTGCTTATCTTCACATCTCCCAGCCAGTGCTTGCCAACCCATCCTCCTGACACCCGCACCTAAACTGCAAATCCGAGCCTGTCGATCTCTCCTTACTTTCCACTCTATACAGAGTCCTAATGGCCAACATGTCAAGTCCAAGTTCCCAAACTTTGCATCCCAGACTTTCCAAAACCCAATTCTTCCCCCAGGTTAACCTGCCACATCCATAGTGGCCACTGCCTTTCATTACAGCATCAAGCTCTTCTCCAAACACACCACACTGTCTCTTCCAACCCTGTGCCCCAGCCCCGCCTATCTGTTAGCCTTCAACTTAAGACTTCAGAACCAGTTCCAATGTCACCATCCTCAGGAGCTTTGTGTCCCACAAGCCACTTCCTTTCCTTGCACTGCCATGGTAGTGTGGCCCTGTCTGTTATGGAATTGTGCCCAAGCCTAGCAAGGGACCTGCACAAAGTGTTCGATGTTGCTGAATGTGTGAATGAATTCCTTTGCTTTGCCAGGACAAGAGAAGCCACTAGAAGGAACAGGGTTTGTTGGTTTTCTGCAATCCAAAACAGCAATAGTAGCTAGTGCGTGGGAGGCACTATGGTTCATTAAAGAGCCGATAAGATATGCAAGGTTCCACCTGTGCATTCATCCCAGCACCATGAAGCAAAAACACCACCCCAGCAGGTCTCCCCAGAATCTGTGCTCCCACAATCTGGTATAAAACTCTGATGAGACAGACACAGCCAAATTCTTAGACTATAACCAGAAGTTGAGATACCATAGGGTTGCAATATACATGTAAAAAGTAGGAAACCACCCAAGTTATCTCTCAGAAACAAGTATGTGACTTAAAGTATAAGGCAGGCCCACTGAGATACCCAGAAGCTGAGCTCAGGCATGCTCCCTTGGTGAGCATTTAGACCGCACAGCTGTGTCTTGGTCTGGTCAGGGCTCTGCAACAAAACCCTGCTTCCCTGGCTACCTGCTCATACTTCTCCAAGCACGAGCTCCTCAAGGAGGCTGCCAATGATGGTGCACGTGCGCAAGCACATACACCCCTGCGAAAGCAGGACGGCTCCCAGTACCTCTCCTGTCTGGCAATCCTGATAGGAAAACAAGAGGGGCAGCGGAGTATGAGTCCTCCTTCCTCTTCTGCAACAAACCGGGAAGATGTGATCCCAGTAGGGCTGGCGATAAGGTATAGCCACTTGGAAGGGAAGTTAGTGGATGTAAGAAAAGGCAGCCAGCTCTCAGCAAGACAGAATCAGTCCTTCCAGTGACACACAGCAATAAAGTTCCCTTTTGCCAAAATTAGTTCAGGCTGGGTTTCTGCTATTCAAAACAAAGTCCCACCCACAGAATACATTGCCAATCCCTCCCTCTCACTGTCATAGTCCTCTCCATTCCTTGCCAAGTATCTTAACCTCCTTATGAAGATGTGGGTGTGTTATGCAGAGGTATGTGTTTCTATCAGCAGTAGCCCACAATTTTTTATAGAAGTGCCAGGGTTTATATGGCTACATGAATTATGAAACCAACAAACACTGCCTGACAACAGAGGGATACATAAGTAAAGCACAGTGTATCTACTTGATGTGATTTCCAGAGATTTCCAATGCTTATGAAGAGTATAAGGTAAAAAAAAAAAATGCATATTGTATATGAATATATAATTATATGCTTCATCCCCTGCCATCCAAATGTTACTCTATGAACATTTTTATGATGGCAGTAAGGGAAGAATACACTTTAAACAAAAAAAAAGTTGTTATCCAGCAGGGAGAGATATAAGAATGGACCACAAACATGCCAACTCTCTCAAAGGACCCTCTGGCCAGGCTTTTTATCACCTCATCTATAAAGGCACACTACTCTGCTCTCCTCATTCTATTCAAGTGCTACCTCCTCCAGGAAGGTTTCCCTGATGTAAGGATCTTTTCCACACAACAATATTTAGCTTTAGATGTTGAAATATATGGCAGTTAGGGTGAAGTATTAACCTGACTGGCCTCAGGACCCACTCAGGAGAGATTGATGGAGCACCCTCTGAGTATGTCTGGATGGGCCACAGAGGCACGGCCTTTGGGTCTATGGCTGGTTCCTCTGTGGCACTATTCCCTTCTGCTTTCTGTCCACCATGCACTGAGCATCTCTGCTCTTCGTTGAAGCCAGTCAACCATGGACTGAATCCCTTCAAATCACGAGTCAAATGAAACCTCTGTTCCTCTAAGTTACAGGTATCAGATACTAGGTTTCAGTGATAAGAAAGCTGACTAATACAAAGTGCTTTATATTTTGCCATGTGTAATATTCCACGTTCCTTAGAAAAATGAAACCTTCAGAAATTATGTCTCATGTTTCCATCAGCATATAAAGTAGATACATCTGGTGATCATTAATTTTGGATTAATATGAGAAAGTCTTCTAATGGGCTGCAATAAAATAGTATAATTCAGTACTGCTGATGGCAATTCTTTGGACTAATAATCTGGCAGCATAATTCAATCAATATAAAATATTTGCCCTACACCACCCAGTAATCTCATCCTGAGAATCTATCCTAGGGATTTTAAGAGAAAACGTCTTTATGCATAAAGATGTTCATTGTGGCATCATTTAAGCAGTCAAATTCTTTACCCAACTGTTTTGCTTTTCTTGTTGTTGAGACAAAATACCTGATACCCAAAGTTAAAGGAAGGAAAGTTTACTTAGCTCACAATTTGTAGAGGTCTCAGTCCATAATTAGCTGACTCAAAGGCAGGGTGCCATGACAGACAGGCATCACAGAGGAGAAACAGTTCATGGTGTGCACAAGTAGCAAAGCAACAAGGGAAGGACCTTAACAGCATCTTTCTGCCCCTTTTATATTGTATCTAGGCTGCCAGGATTAGGGCAGTGCCAATTCAGTCAGCAGAGTGATTTAGTAATCACATACCCTTAATCACATCATCATGCTCTAGATCGAGCCTCCTCTGAAAAACACCCACCTATGACTGCATGACACTTTGGGGGACATCCAGACACAAGCCATAACACCAACAAAGGGAGAAAGTATTAACTAATCATGCAAAAGCTATCAGTGAAAGACTTTGCACTATTTAAAAATATGCCACAGAACAGTACTTAGCCTCTAGTTAGGCAGACAGCCCAGTACACCTGGAAGGTAATATTGAAAATCAAAAGATTTGTTTCATTAGGTTGGTCTACTTTTACCTGACAGTTTATTTTCTAAATTTCTAATACTGGTCTCTTCACATTTGAAATGTTATTAAAATGCACAAACATTTGTGCTTCAATTCTCTCCTTCGGTGTTCACAGTGTGATTTCAACCTAGGGACCCTGGCATCCTTGCCAACAGTAGTCCTCAATGAACCAACCATGGTATTCACACCTAGGGCTCCTCTTTTGAGCGCTCTACTCTGGACTGCCTGCCCCAGGCTCTAGAGCAGGTAATTCAATTAACCCTTGTGTTAGTGACCATTTAGACTCTATCCAACCTAACTGCACCAAGGCTATGTACCTAGATGTGACTCTCAGGAGGGATTAAATTAAAAGATGCTGAATACTTAAGTTTTAATATAATTGAATTTTAATAAGCCTACCAAATTTAAAGAGAATTTTTAAATGCTAATACTCAATGCTGAATAGAGTACAGTCTTAAAAAAAAGATTGCAGAGAGTAATCTGGTACAGTCTTTGTTCCAGAATAATTTAAGTGTATCTACAAAATACTTTTAAAGATATATTCACACTCTTTGACCCAGTTAATTATACTTCTATCAGAAATAATCAGTGGATAAATATTTATGTAGAAGAATGTTTGCTGCAGTATTCGTTAGAGGGCAAAACAGATGTGAAATAACCCAGATGTTATACAATAAGGGCTAGTCAAACTACAGCCAAATGATGAAATATTGTGCAGATACACACAAAAAAGTCATTGTGTTTTCTGAAGAACACTTATGACACACAGCAACACACCGAAGAATGAATACTGAACTAAAAAACAGGATACAGTGCCAGGGACATAGCTCAGCAGCAAAGAGCCTGCCTGGCAAGTGCAAGGTCCTGAGTTCAAGTCCCAGTTCCAAAAATAAAATAAAATTTTAAATTAAAAAAAAAATAGGATGCAAGACTGTATTTTCAACCTGATACTGGGGCAGAGTAAGCAGCTAAAACATCGAACAGTTGAACCTGGTCATTTCTAGGTAAGGAGCTGATGCCTGCAGTGTCTTCATATTTTTCCATTTTCTGTACTGACTAGCTTATCTCCCTACAACAGAAACAGCCACGCCACCACATTAGAAGAGCTGGGCAACGCTCACGTGAATGGTGCGGGCTCCTCTGCTCCCCTCCCGCTGGGCTTTCTCCAGGTCCCTCTCCAGTCTCTCCTTCTCCTGCTGCAGATCACTCAGCTCCTGGGTGACCTTCTTAATGGTCCTCTGCAGTCTGTGGTTCTCAGAACTCTTGGTGAGGTTTTCTGAGTGCAGCTCGGCCAAAAGGGCTTCCTTCTCTGTCAGAGCAGCCTCATGATCTTCAGACCCCTAGCAGAGAAGAGAGCAGGGAGAAGAACTGAGTTTCATACCTCATTAAACTGCGAAATCTGTGGTACTTTTTCAGTTTGGGGAGGAAAAGGAAAAGAAGATTAACATAGAGGACATTCAATATAAAAAGTACTAACAACATGACAGTTTCGGAATAACACAAAATGTTTATGGCATAACACAGATGGGAAAGAGGTAAATCTACGCTAAATTCAAGAAGGCGGCACAAAATGTGAACAGTAACTGATGTTAGTAGTGTGAGAGTATAGTTTTTACCATTTTCTTCATTTCTCTGTATTTTACAACAGTTTTCAAAAAGTCACTTTACAAAGTAGAAAATGATCAACTTTCTTTGAAAAACAGTAATGGGGGTAGGTGCTGACAATGTTCACCCGTGTTCATCAGTCAACTGAAAACAAAGGAGAGCAGAGTAGTTCAAAGGTCACACTGAAAGGCCGGAACTTTAGCAAAGGCCAAGGGCTCAATGTCTCAAGAACATCTTTATCTCATTAATACACAGTTCACCTATATGAACACAAATATAAAAAATGTTCCAAATCATCAATAATGAATTCAAATAACTTTTCAGTTATAAATTTTTTTAATGAGACTATTTGGGGCTGGCAAGCTTATTATATACAATGGCGCTCTTTATATTCACTAAGAACTGGCCAAGTATCTACAAGCCAGGAAACATGCTGAGAGGAGTTTAAACTGATGTAACCTCTGTGGACAGATTATATTTACCAAGTCCATGTGTATGGTATAAACATTCTCACATTTGTCTCAGTAATTTCATTCCTGAGATTCAGTCTCGGCAGAATCAAAAATGTTGGTGTGGGGATTTATATACAAAGTCATTCATCTTAGAACCATTATGGTAGTAAACAATAAGAAAAACCTAACTATGTAGTTATACAAAACTAGATAGACACAAAACAAACTGTATTTACAAAAAATCAGTAACATGAACATTATGTTATATGAAAAAAAGACCAAGATGTATATGATCTTTAAAAAAATCTATGCCTAGAAGAAAGCCTTGAAGGAAAAACATCAAAATGTTAATATTTGCCGGGGATTTAGCTCAGTGGCTTAAGCGCCTGCCTGGCAAGTGTGAGGTCGTGAGTTCGATCCCTGGTACAAAAAAAAAAAAAAAAAAAGTTAATATTTGTCTAGATTTATCTTTTTTCTTCTTCTTTCTAATTCCTGGAAAAAAGTTGAAGTAGAGTAAAATCCACTTTTTATTGATTTTTTTCAGTTATACTGAGGTGTAAAATCAAGAATTCAAAAACTGATACCTGAATTGTCAATGTCACAGCTGCCTGACCCTCTTAACTGCTCTTTTGGACCCAGAAATATGAAATGAGAATGAATCCCATTCAAATTCCAATGTAAGTTTATGAAAACTTTTGTAATTTCCTTTGAAATCATAATAAATAAAAAGAAGTAGGAAGCCGAGGTCACAAGTACTTTTTAATGTCTATGACAATGTTTAAATAAACTCAGCAAAAGAAGGTAAACAACAATTAGAAAATCCTCATCTTGAACAATATTTACAACTTTTTTTTTGGAGACAGGATCATGCTACACAGTTCAGGCTGGCCCTGAGCTTACTTTGCAGCCCAGGCTGGTCTTGCACTTGCAAAGATCCTCAAGTGCCTCAGCCCCGCAAGTGCTGGGATTACAGGTGTGTACAGCCACGCCCAGCTGCAGCTACACTGTATTAGTCACTGATTTTATAAAAGGAGCTGAAGTAAACATAAGCACATTTTCACACATGATAAGCACATTTCCACACCTGATAACTATATTTCTCACATGAACTGTAAGAATACACATGATTATGCCCATTTAAGCAACTGAGGCTTCAAAACTACCCAATGCACAGTTATTGGCCCACGGGTGAAAAATTTGAGATTCAAACAAAAGAGGCTACATTCCTCCCACAGGGAGCCTGCTTGTCCTTACAAGCGGTAATCTCAGTTAACGCCAATAAACTGGAAAGAATAAAAACAAGGAGACTGAATGAGAGTGGGAAGGACTAGAGACAGGAACATTAGTAAGGAGCTTGTTAAACATTATCATTAGCAGTTATGGTCAAGTGATGAAAGTTCTTTAGAACTACCACATAAACAATAGGAGAAAGCCTCTTTTTAAAAACCAAACTCAGCTGGGTGTAGTGGAATATGCCTGTAAGGAGGATCAGGAGTTCAAGGCCAGTCTGGGCTATCTAGTAAGACCCTGTCTTTAAAAAAGAAAGAAAGAAAGAAAGAAAGAAAGAAAGAAAGAAAGAAAGAAAGAAAGAAAGAAAGAAAGAAAGAAAGAAAGAAAGAAAGAAAGAAAGAAAGAAAGAAAGAAAGAAAGAAAGAAAGAAAGAAAGAAAGAAAGAAAGAAAGAAAGAAAGAAAGAAAGAAAATTCAGCTCAAAAAAATTGAAATGCACAGATTCCACTGATTTTATTAATATAAAAAACTATCAATATTAACTGTCCTTTAAACGGCCTTTTGAAAAACTTTTCTGGAAGACTTTTTACCTTTTTCTTAATGATATCCAGGTGGCAAATATTTAGCCAATTAGATATGATAAAAAACCAAAGGCCAAATACAATATTAAACACATCACTCTTTCTCACTGTTTAGGAACATGATGAGTTTAATACAGACAAAATTAGTTCAAGACTAGTTTTAGTTGTGTGAGTTGGGAGAAGATGTTGAAGAACTCAGTAAAGACTATACAGAAAGAAATCTACGACAGGTGAATCAACAATTATCTCAAAAATGAGGAAGACTGAGCAGAACTATATATACTGCTATAGCAAGAATGTTAGGTAAAGAAGCACTTATAGAATGTACACCTCAAATGAAGCAGCCAGTATAGATGTACCATGTACCTTTACTCACACAATCTGATGAACAGAATAAACACAGACTTTGGAGACGGACTTGAATTAGAGTCCTGACGCAAACTGTCTAAAGCGCACAAACTCAGCTGGGTAAAGACTCAACACATGTTCTGTGAACAGCATGACCTGAGAAGTTTGGTACAACAATTCCCAGTCTCTGTGGGCTGCAAAACAAGAAGCCCTGCCAACGCTGTGCATGACAAGACCTCCAATATCATCCTTTAAAGTCTTTTGACTGCGACTAAGGTTATTAATAAATGTATGTATGTAATAAATCTGGGTAAAATTTAAATTTATAAGGCTCCTTTCTTTCCTTCAAGGCCCAACATAATAAGTAAAAAAATCACACCGCTTCCAAGAATGTCTGGTCTCTGGCTATCAATTACCAACATACATATTCTTTTCTTAAGAAATGAAAAATACAGTTTTGCTAAGAATTCAGCTTTTAAAACCTGATTATTTCCTAGGCAAGGAAAAAGAAAAACCCCGGTGTATAATGTAATCTCAGCTCCATTTCATCAGCCACTGTCAAAACAGTAGGAGAGGGCAAGTCTGAGATCCCCAAAACAGGTTTCTCTGTGCTCCTAGCACACCATGATTCAAACCAAATTACTTCAATTATTCTTAGTGTGAACGGAAGTTCTGCAAAAGATAAGGCTTGGGATATGAATCTTAGGATCAAACAGTCTTAAATTAGATTTAATTTCTAACTTCTCTTTACAACCAAAAGCAATATCGGTGCAGGAGGTGGGAGGAGAGCTCCAGGCCGTATGAACTTACTGGGATGATGGAACTTTATTGATTCATGAAATTATTAGTGGTAGCCATAAACCAAGTAGAGAAACTAGAAACATGGGAATAAAATGTTAAAATAATCAAAAGCACAAAACTAAAATTAGGAAGAGGAAAGACCAAAGGGATGTCCTTAAGGAGTCCTTAAGATAAAATATGAGAGGCAGAAAAAGAGAAAAAAAGCAGGTCAAAAACATCAAAGCCCGAAACCAAACCATGGGAGGAGGCCAACAGGGAGGAGGCCAACAGGACGGAAGCAGTCAGCTGAGGGGAGGTACGGGAAGCCGGGCTGTGGGTTGTGCTGTGAGAGCTTGGGGATCCTGAGCAAGTTCCCTGAATCTCTCAATCCGGATTTCTTCAGCAGTAAAACAAGGTTATCAACAGTGCCTATTTCTCAGTGGCACTGCACAACCGGGATAATCTATGGAGAGCTCTTAGCAGGACTTGACACAAAGCAAGTGCTCAATAAATGCCTGATGTTATTCATAATTCCTGCATTTAAATCCTGGCCCTGCCACTTGCTAGCTGGGTGACAGTAAATAAGCTGCACACCCTCGCTGAGCCTCAAAACCCTCACAGACATAGGAGGAATGATAATTAACCTTCCCACTGGGCTGTGAAGATTAAATGAGATAATCCACAGATCCCACATAATCTAATATGTGCCACAAAGTAAACTCAGCACTCCATCTACAGGGGCATTTGTCATCACTTTTAAATTGAGGGGGGTGCCAGCGACCTCCCAAAGAATTTCCCTTTAACTGGAACTAATTCTATCAGCAAAGACCTTGCACAGTTCTTCCTTTTAGAAGCATCCAGATTCCCTTTAGCTGCTAACTCTGGACTTCACCAGGGGTCAGGATCAAAGAGCTAACGACTAGGGCCAGGGCTGCAGCTCAGCGGTGCAGCAATACTAGAGCTTGCCTAGTATGTGTGAGAACTGGATTCAGTCATCAGACAGACAGACAGACAGACAGAAACAGGGACACAGAGGACAACCCAAAGGAAACACTCACGTGGACTTTTGGGGTCTGTGTTTTCTGCGGGACCTCTCTGGCTTTAGCCAGGGCGGTGCTGAGCTCCGAGATCTCAGAGTTAAGTTCTTGAACCTGAGGAAAATAAAGAATAGCAGCCAAGTGTACAGCTGTGCTTTCCTCTCTCTGCCTACCCTAGATGCTTTTCCTGCTCAGTTACATGCCTTTGTATTAGACAAGACCACAGTGAAATTTCTAATTTGGCCACTTACTAGCTGGGTGACTTAACCTCTCAGAGACTCAATTTCCTCAAGCGGTGCTACAGTTTGGATATGCTTTGATCTCCCCTCAAGTTCATTTGTTGTAAATTTGGTCCTCAGTGTGATACTGTTCAGAGGTGAGACCTTTAAGAGATGAAGCCTAAGCAATGAAATGGGGAATCATGATTACCATAAAATCTTACATACTCTTACCAACTCTCATACTAGGGACACTATATGGTATTTACACATGTGAGTTTGGTTTATTTCGCTTATGAGTATGGTCTCAAGTTGTGTCCTTTTATTTATAAATATCTCAATGTGATCAGCCTTTCAATGTTTCCATTCATCAGTTGGAATGGTTTTATTCTGTTTTGTTTGACTTTATTATGTGTGATAGTATGAACAGCTGTTTTGAAGAAAACAAAACATTATGGCAGTCATTGCTGATTTAATATCATCTTGCTTTGAAGTCCTACCATGCTTCTATTCTTCTATTACCATCAGTTCTATCATGTTGTGTCTTATTGAGATTTTAATATATGTGATAGTATAAACAAAGTTTTTTATTGAAAATGAGATATTATAGTAGCCATTGATCATTCTCTGTTATTTGGTTCAGAATACCCTGTAATTCTTTCATTCTTTTGAATGGTTTTACACTATTTTGTTATGTTTGATATTAGTGTATTTGAAACTATGCTCAATTATAGCAGACAAAGAAATATTTTGATAGCTACTGTTAATGTCCAGTTGTCTTACTGTAAAGTGCTGTATTGCTTATGTTGTTCTGTTCTGATCTGCTTTGTTCTGCCCTCTTTTGTTTTATTCTCTTTAAAATTTAAAAAAAAAAAAAGAGATGAAGCCTAGCAGAAAGTCCTTAGATCAACTGGGGACAGGCACATGGGAGGGACTGTGGGAACCCAGTCTCTGACTTTCTGTTTGGTAATGTGCTGTCTCCCGGTGAAACACACGTAATCATTCACCATCATGCTCTCACCAGATGCTGAATGTATGCGGCTACCCAATCCTGGATTTGCAGCCTCTCAACTATAAACTACATTAAGTCTCTTTTCTCTATAAAGTTGTCCTTCCTCTGGCATTTAGTTATAGTAATAAAAAATTGGGCCAGTGTTTAGCTCAGCAGCACAAGTACCTGCCTGGCAAGCGTGAGGTCATGAGTTTGATCCCTGTTACCAAAAAAAAAGAAAGAAAGAAAAATGGACTTAACACCACTGTAAAATGAGGATACCACCACTTGTCCCACTGTGGGCTTATTACCATTAAGTGAGGTGATATATTGATGCTAAAATAATGTCTGGCTCACACTAAGTGTTACAATAATATTACTGAGCCTGTAGATGACACATCCAATCTTCTAATGCCCTTTCCCGAACCCTACGGTCAGCTGTGAACCACCATGTCCACACACTGGGCCTAGACAGCACCCAGAACTGCCCCACCAACAGCATTAAGATAACTTCAGCAAGGCCCTGACCTTCCCACATAGAATGTGAATTATAACTTCTATCATTAGGAGCCACACTGGTAGTTGCTCAAACTCTTAACACTCCTTTCTCTTCTTCTGCATCAGTTTCCTGCTTAGTTTCCTACTTCTGCGTCCACTCCTTCCGTCCTGTCTGTGTGTGCACTGCAGCCTGAAATTCTCAGGCCCCTGCAGTCCCATTCTCAGCCTCCTTCCTTCCCATTCCATATCCTCCTTAGATTCAGCTCTCGGATCTTCAACTCCCGCACATGGAGAAGTGACCAAAGTGAGTTCTCTCCAAAGCACAACCTCTGCTTCCTGGACAGCTCCTTGGAGAGCCCACAGGTTCCTCAAAGTCAATGCTTGCTCAACAGAGTCATCGTCCACACCACTGGCTCCCTCCTGCACTCATACTCCATTTTCCATGCTCTGAACTGAATGGGTGGCAGTCACGCAAGCCAGACACCTAGAGTCACCCTTGACCATTCCTAGGGCTGGGGATTTAGCTCAGGGCTTAAGCGCCTGCCTGGCAAGCATAAACACATGAATTTGATCCCCAGCACCAAAAAAAAAAAAAGGTAGTTGACCACTCCTTCTCTAAGAGACTACATCTATTCATCACTTTTCCCAACTGTACTTCTAATATCTAATCATTTACAGTGTTACTCCTTGAATACACCCCTCTCCCTCCATTCCACTTGCCACACCGCTTCCCTCATTAAGTTCCCTTGGCTCTCCCCTAGGCTGCCGGCCTCTCTGCCTCTACTCTCTCTCTCCTGCAATCCACTCTCTGGAGTGGATTGCAGGAGAGAGACTGGCTCCAAAATGAAAATATGTTCATACACCTCCTGCTCTGTGGCGTGCCACACAACTAAGTAGGATTAGTCCTGCCACTTGCTGTCCCCTTGCACCAGTTCAACTTCTCCTCTCATCTCACACTGTACTCTGGCAACCCTAAACCATCTGTGGTGCTGCACATATCACAATGCCAGGCTCTTCCCTAATATGTCTTCCTCCTCTCCAAAACGCCCTTCTCTGCCTCCTTTCCTAGCTAACACTTACCCATCCTTCAAGACTCAGCTCAGATATGTTCTTATCTGAGCACACCCCTGCTTATTGGGGACATGGCCAAGAGCCCCAGTTGCCTGTGTTAAGGGTATGGCGAGAGGATAAAATAAGAAACAGAGACAAATTTAGTAGTACATGATGAGTGACTGGGAAGTCAGTCTCCAGATGGGCCAAGAGAGCAACATTCCAAGACAACCACTATTTACTGGAGGTATACAGCGACAGGAACAGCTCGCCAAAGATTCAAAATTGGCAGAAGGCTCAGAGATCTATGGCTCGGCTGGCAAGTATAATCCTGGGATGACTCAAGCGGGCGGAGATGATTTTATGCTAAGAAGGATCTTGCCCTGGAGTGTTTACACTCAGTGGTATTAGTTTTAGTCTTAGTGAGTAGGAGACATGGCCCATCCCTAAAGAGTTAATGGGAAGTTTCAAATGGGTGTTAAGGATTATCCCAAACCTCCATTTTATCCCTTAGGGAAGCATGCAAAATTAGCCATTGTGAATTTGTTGTCCCTAATACCTGCTCCCCACATCCATACCTCATTTGGATCAGGTCCCTTCCCTCTGCCTCCCCAACCCCTGAACTTCCCTCAACCACAGTACCTCTTACTCCTTCTTCCCCACTAGGAAGTAGAGCTCTGTATCTTCCCTGTGTGGGGACCCAGCACAGCTACAGAACACAACAGATTGCTGTGCTAACTCATGACAAAAAAACAGCCATCAGCCACCGCCTTGGATCTCAAAGGCAACAAGCCAGGTGGCTCTCTAACTGGTTCACAGTCATGACCAAGCCTCCCAAAACTCCTTTATCTCAATTTTCTGTTATCCTTCAAAAGATTAGATCTGTATTGTTCAATAAGACAGCCGCCTGCCACACGACATGTGGTGAGTCTCAATTGAGAAGTGCTCCGACTTCAAATTTTGCAACACTGAAAAAAATACTGAATACTTCACTGTTACTTTGGTTACATATTGAAATCTTACTTTTTGTTACATGTTGAAATGATAATGCCTGAAAGGTATATATTACTGAAATTAATTTTACTTGTTTCTTAACATTTTAACTGCTCACTGGAAAATGTTAAATTATATGATTAATTTACAGTATGTTTTCATTGGACAGCCCTGGATTAGGCACTCAAAAAGGATTTCCCCAGTTGAAATCCTTCCTCTACCTTCTATACTCTCTTAGCTCTCTTATGAACTTTTTATCTGCAGCTAGAAATTCAGGATAAAACAGGCCAGTCACAGAAACTAATAAAAAAAAAATCTCACTTCAAGTGAATCACACATACCTCTTTTTCCTTTGATTTTAATGCCATGGTTAGGCCCTGAATGGCTTTATCCCTCTTTAAACTATTTTTCTTCTCTGTAGCAATTTCTCTTTCCTTCTCTCTCAGGTCCTCCTGAAGTGCCTAAATTAGATTAGAAAAAGATTCACTAAGTTGATGTGTTCCAACCAAAATGCACTGTAAATATATCTTTAAGAGCACACTCAGACGCAGTTATTCTATCTTATTCCTGTCACCCTGTGATTAATGTTTCCAAGTCGAGCTGAATGTAGTGGCATCGGCTCTGAGTTACTGTGTTACTGCTCACGGCAACAGGGCTGGGTGAAGGGAGAGATCAGATCAGTTGAGGCAATGACAGCTATTCCTTCGGGAAGGACGCCAATGCCTTCTAAAATTTGAATACAGTCACATCGGAGCCTTTGAATCTGTACTAGGTTATTTGGGGGGAAATAACAGATCATTAATTTTATTCTTCAGTGCTACAAAAGCAAGCAGAAAATTTGGTTTGATGGAGACTGAACTATACATGTATAGTCTGAGTTCATTTCTAAAGATAATCACTGCCACCTCCCTCCTGGGCTGTTGTGAGGATCAAATGAGATAATGGATGTGAGAGCACTCTCTAAGCTGGCAGGCACTGTACAAATGCTGTTGTTGTGATGGGGCCCATGGAGCACTGCGTGGCATCAGACTGGCAGGTCTGAACCTTTGTTAAGTTTCTTCCCAGCCACATGCTCTTGAGCGAGTAACTTCATCTTTCTGAGCCTCAGGGTCTACATCTGCAAAATGGGAATGTCTATGTCACAGAGTTATTACAAGGACTGGGAAGCTTCCTCAAATAGGCCATAAGTCTGACCGGCACACCTATTGCATTCAATAAATGGCAGTTATCGCTACATAGAAAATTGTCAATTGCACTCAAAATAAAGTAAGAGGTAAGAATAGGATAAAACTGCACTAAATTTAATGTTTTTAAATTTATCAACATACCTGGATCTTTTCTTCGAACTCTCTTCTCTCCTTCTGATGCTCCATTTGTGTAGCCTAAGAAAAGTCACTTATTGATGCCCAGGAAGGATGGCACCCACAATCCAACAGCTCCCCCAGAGCAATAAGATTGAAAACTTCATTCCCTTACTTTTTCCCACTGCTGTGGAACTCATTAAAACAAGTGCCCCTCCTTTTCTCTGTTCCACCCAAACCCCCACCAGATTTGAGTGAAGAAAAATGTGAAGACAAGCAATCCACACTAGTTAATCGCCAGCCCCACCAATAAGAAACCACAGTGCGGCAGGGCAGGGTCCAGGGAAGGAGAAAGAGGCTTAAAAGGAGGGATGGAAGACAACAGCCAATTCTAGATAAGCAACTAACTGACCTCCTCCACAGGGAAATCTAGACCTCTCCTAAGCATCCGCAACAGCCCCCAGGGTGAGGGAGCACAAGCAGCAACCACCCTTGGTCTGACAACAGAGCTACCTGTGCTTCCTCCTCCTGTGCACCCTTCCCAAAGAGCCTGCCACAGATGCTACAGCATACTTTGGGGTCTGCTAGTAGTAACCACATTCTTGGAGGCTAGAAAAATATAACAACTCCTCTGAGCCAAATTCTGAACTGCACCAGGGGACTGAGCTATCTATCTTGCCAGGTGGCTGAAGGATGAATGGTTTGCCTGTCACCTGCCAGTAGGCCTAGTTCCTTCTCTCACTGCCTCTGAAGATCCCTACTGAAGTCAGCCTCCAGCCTGCTCCTAATCACAAAGGTAAACCGGATAAGTGCTATGCATCACAATCTTATCATCCCAAGAAGGCCGAAGAATGAAAAGTCCCTAGGCAACTAGACATTAACAGGTGAGCAACAGCAGGCCTGTTTTTTAACTAACCCTTTACAGGAACATGAGATGGGAGATATGCCAAGGCCACCGACCAATGTGGTTTCTGCTGATCCCTGTGACAAGGAACTTATATTTGGAAGCCAGCTGTGTATGCACTGTGGACTGAATGGAGCTCCTTCTCCCATAGAGGAGTCTGATTTGCTGCCAGCCCCCTTCATGCCCCATCCCCTCACCTCAGCGTCTCTCTCTTTTTCTTCCCTCCAAGCAGCAGAAAGTCTTTGGAGCTCTCCAGATGACACATTCTCATCAGGAGATGCCATCTGAGATTTCTGCTCTTTAAGGCACTGAATTAAAGCTTCTTTGCTCTTCAAAGACAGCTTCAACTCCTCAATCAGTCTAAAAGAGAACAAAATTTAAATATTAATTCTACACTGTTCTCTTAGCTCGATGGAGCAGAATGAGGTAGAAAATGGGACCAAACTTCTTCAAAGCACACATACCCACTGACTGAACATAAACAGAATCACATTTCGCAGGTCAGAGACTGAGGGTCAGGGAGAATCTGTGTGCATTAACAGGGCCCCTTGCCTCCAGCCTGGGTTCTGCACATGCAACTCTGGGCTGCCAGACTCCAGTCTGGTCATGTCACACCTCTGCTCAAAGACCTTCAACTGCCCCCACCCACAGCAATGGAGAACTCATTTTTTTCTTAAGAAGTCCTCTCTCCAAAAGAAATTTGCCACTGATACCTAAGCAAACACAACCTACTGAGAGTACTTCTAGTGAGTGTGGGAAAAACAAGGATGCTTCTCCACAGCTTCTCAGAGCAAGCTCAAAAAAACACTGACTTTCAAGCTAAAGGCCAAAATTCTGGCCAAGACATCTGAGGCCCTAACTTTTAGGGCTGTAACAGCCTCTGTCTCATCCCAGAGGAGAGCATTAGCCTGTCCACCACCACTTGGTGGCCTCACTCCCAGCTCTCCCCAAAGCCAGGCTGTTTTATGCCTTTCTCCCTTGGATACGCTATGCCCTCCATCGGAAATGCCCTCCCCAAGCCCACCCACCTCCACCTGATAAACACCCATTCTTCCCTTTGAGGTGGCTAAACATCTTCCTCTCAAGGAAGTGCTGCCTGGGACACTGGGGAGACCTGAACACATCCTTCTCTGGGCCACAAAATTCCCCAAGTCAACTGCTCTCTGCCCACAGCAAGCCATTCAATCTCTCCATGCCTGCATGTCCTCAGCTTGAAATGGGATAACTTGCTCACATGAATTAGAGATAAGCTATTTTAAACAATCCTGCACAGCTCTTGCCATATGGCAGAATTCAACAAATGACAGTCACTACAATTATTACTTTTTTAACGTTCCACAATTAGCATTTTGTCAGTGGACCCTTAATGTTCAACAATCAGCATTTTGTCAGTGGACCCTTTCTGTAGCTTTTCTGTAGCTAAACCTAGAAGCAACTCAGCATGATAGGAAAAGCTGAGGCTTGGAATTCCAGCAGAGCTGCACTCATGAAGCACCCAGGAGGTTGAGGGGAGACACAGGCAGCTGCAACATCTAGCAATGCTTCGGGATCAGGGTGCTGAGCACTTGTGCGATGCTCCCAAAAACCTACAGGGAGGAGTAATGTTGCCCTCTAGGGGTTCAGCTCTGAAATCATAACATAATCAATTGGATAGGTAAAAAGTTCCCTAACTGTAGACTTAAAATGGATGCCTTGTATTGTGTGTAATGTACAACGCAAAAACTTTGATTTTTTTTTTTTTTTAGTTGCCACAAAGCAAGTTCTGGACAGGGAATGAAAAGACTGGGGCAGGACCACTGAGGACCAGGTCCAGCTGAAGCACCAGCCCAGCTATAGGAGCAGTAGCCTAGAGGCTAGATCCAGCAAGACGCACCCAGCACTGCTGCTTCTCCAGGTCTCCAAGTCAAATGTAAATCTAGACCTGTACGCAAAATCTGATGTTTTAAACACTGCGATTAAGTCAAACTTAAAAATATCGTACAGACCAAAGAAATAATTCTGTTGACCATACTCAACCTGCAAGGCTCTTCAACAATGACTGCTTTAAAGCTATACATTAGCTCAAAAGGCAGACTGAAGGAAATAAAGTGGCTAAAACATGTATCTTTAGAAAGGGTGGTGGACAGCCTCGGGCATAGCTCAGCAGCAGGCACCTGCCTGGCAAGCGCAAAAGGTCCTAAGTTCGGTTCCCGGTACCAAAAATTGAGAAGAGTGGTGGAAGCCCAAAAAGACACCTCATCAAAGCAAGGGGCTGAGGCCTCAAAATCTAACAGTCTTCCCTGCCCAACAGTGCCTGCTCTGTGTGGCAGATCAGGCCCCATCTCACCAAGACATAACCAAGCCGCCTACTCCAATGTGTGCTGCCCTTCTGACCTGGATTTAGCTTTGTGAGCAGGCTAATTTCTAGGGAGGGCAAAGGGCTCACACCCTGAGCTGAGTTCTGGTTGGCATCTGGGTGTTGACTGCGAATGTGGCTGGAAACCATCCCTGAGACAAACGCATTCTCAGGGTTGACGAACCAGCATTCTGCGCTGTCTACCCTGACCTATGGGAAATCTCAGGCAACTGCAGTCTTCAGCAACATCCTGACCAGAGCACCCACATCCATAGAGAACCCACTACCTACACCATAGGAAATACCCTCCCCCAAATCACTGCCACCAAAAGAGATGGAAGGTCAAGCTTCTACATGCGCATGAATAGGGACAGCTTTCCTCAACTTGCCATGAAAAGTGCCAATCTCTGTACCCTTGCACATGTTCCCTCTACGTGAAATACCCACAACTGTTCCGATAAGCTTTCTCTGCCCCACACCCAGGCACAGAACCCTGGCCTCACCTCTGTCTCAGCATCAAGCAGGATGCTTCCATCTCCTCTCCCACACTGGAAGCTTCATATAAGCAGACTACAGTTACCTCTGCAGTCACACGCATGCCCAAGCCGTGCTCGGCAGTTAGTTAAGAAGCTGCACTATCGTCCCTCAGTGGCTCACACATGGACCCGGGAAGGGGGGATGTCACTGCAGCCTCTTCTCACCCGCAAGCCCTTTAAACCCACCATGGCCACCCCACCACTTCTCTTCTGCCTGTCCTCCATTTCTAGTTTTACCCCCATAGTCCTGGCCACCACCACCTCCTGTCTGAATCTCTGTATCAGCCTAAGATCAGTCTTCCATCTTGATACTATACCAACCCATCCACCAGGGGTGGCTAGAAAAATATCTTTAAATTTAAATCTGGTCCTGCATGCCCCAAGGCTCATCTTTAACTTTTCAGAGGCTTCAACAGCTCCCTCCAAATTCTTGCACAAGGCCCACATGACGCCCTCAGCATCCCTCTCCTCTCATTTCTTCCCATCTCCCTTCCAGGACATAGCTTAGGCCCTGCAGCACATCCTTCCCTGCCGGGTCACGCCATGTTCCCTGTGCCTGTGCACTTCCACACTTACTGCTCCTTATCCCTGGAGCACCCTTCCTTTCCTTGCTTTGTCCAAGTAATTATTCCTGTCCTAGTACGGTAGCCCACTCTATCCATGCTTTTGAATCTGTGGGTTCAGTTACCTACAAAGGTAAGTGGACGGTGATCCACCAAGGTCTAAAAATATTAAACAGAAAGACAGTCAAACAAATAATTCATACTTTTATAATGCGAGCCATCTTGATAAAATCTCATATTCCCCATCTCCATTCTCGACACCTGAATCAGCCCTTTGTCCAGCACACACACACTGTATGCACTGCCCACCTTTATTCACTTGGTAGTCACCTCAGTGATAGTAGTCACAACGTCTGTGTCACCCACCTCACTTCCTGTTGCCATGCTCACACAACACCAGTATCACCACAAGAAGGTGAATACGGTGCAGATTTTGAGAGAAAGATCATATTCATATATTTTTGTTACAGAATATCATTATGGTTAGTCTATTTCATTATTGTTGTTAATCTCCTACTTTATAAATTAAACTTCATCAATGGTACATATGAAAAAAAACAGTATATGCAAGGCTCAGTACTGTTGGGTTTCAGGCATCCACTAGGAGTTTTGCAAGCCATGGAGGGAGGCTGCATCCCTTCGGGAAGTTCTTCCTAACCCTCTAAATTGACTTTGATAAATATTATGTTAACCTAGCACTTTCCCATCCACTCTTATCATTCTATTCCTGTCTTCTATCCTTTCCATCTAAATCAATGGTAAGCTTAAATTTACACAGGGAAAGAGAGGGCCTATCACCACTGTGTACAATGCAAGACACATAGAAAATATTTGTTGAATAAAGGACATAAAGGACCCAGTAGAACCAATGAATAACCTGCCAGGCATCTGATGGGTCCCTCCCTCCAAGGACCTTTCCAATTAGTTCTCTCCCAGGACTTCTTTGCAAGCTCCCTCCAAGTACTCTTTTCTTCTCCTTCACAGGCTCCAGGAATTTTGACTTTTCCTCTTTGATAGCTCCCCACACATTCTAGTCTATGCCCCTAGTTTACCTGCTGGGAACCTATAGTTCCCCCAGGAAGATGAATCCCTAAGCTTTCTAAGGGCTTCACTGCTGATCAGGTGGGACAAAGGTAAGAGTTATTTGTGAGAAATATCTCACAGTCCAGCGGCTTCTGACTCTGCAGATGGTGCTTGGAAAGGTCAGCACCCTGAGGGGAAGGCTCAGCAAAAAGGTACCCTCCATAGAGCTTTCTCTTCTTTACACTGTAGCCAAGAAAAACACAGGTCTCAAATAAGCAAACTAAGGTAATATTCATTCACTCCACCAAGCTCCACAGAGAAGTGACTCACTTCCCTAATTACAAAATTTCCATTTTCCAGATCAAAGCTAAGGGTGCAGCACACCAAATGAATACTGACTTCTCTAAAGCTCAAGTTAAGATACTTAAACAAACATGGAGACCATGGGCTTTCCACAGGGCCTATTTACCATCTTTCACAGATAATCCTTAAAGGGTTGCTCTTCGGATTTCCCAACCCATAAACAAAATCAGTGGCAGACTCAAATCTTAGAAAGCGGCGCTGAGACAGGTATCAAAGCAAAGAACATCTGAGGACAAGAGCCCAAACAACGTGATGGTAGCATCACTACCGGGGTCACTGAGTGACCAAGGACAGGACCTCTAGAGAAATCACTCACTCTGAAACAGTTCCCATCAAATTCCACACAAGTCTGGCTCACAAGTAGCTAGGTCACCTGATAGTCTCACTTATAATTCATTAACTCAGTCTTCCATGTAGTGACCACCAAACAGAGCAAGAGTACCAAAATGCAAGATTCATGATAAAGAATAAAATCTCATCTATCATAACAAATTTGTATCTGAAGTATGACTATAACATATAATGAACATTAAGATGCCTAAAGGCCCAACCCTCCATCCATTTCTCTGAACAGCATACATTTTACTCTGCAGCATCAAAGAATTCTATATTTGATCTACACTGTTTTGTTTTGGGGCCCTTGCACTGTAATAATTTGTGCCTCTGGTCAAGGTTAAAAAATTTAAGGAGGGCTGGGGATGTAGCTAAGTGGAGAATATGTGCCTAGGATTCACAAACCCTGGGTTCAATCCCTAGCACTTAAAAAAAAAAAAAAAAAGATGTAATGAAAAACAGGTCAAACAAAATTCACTACTATTTATTGTGGAGACATGGGTCACTCATGTTGCCTTTGGAAAAAACCACAGAGAAATTTCCTTCTGACAGTGCCAAGTAAAACTGGGCTTCTCTTGATTTACTGGCTTGTCTTACCTCGTGAGTAATGCAAATCTTGTGTCCACCAAGATTGTTTTTCCTTTTTCCCTTTGCCTACTAGGAAGCTTATCTAAGTAGAACTTTTCAATATGACTTTCTATTCACTAGTTCTGTCTCTGTCCTCATAGTACCATCTTATTCCTCTGTACCCTGATTTCACCCCTAGTTTTCTATCTTACTATGCTGGATACGTTCCAGTAAGTCACTCAGGTTCTGTGGGGAACAATCACAGAAGGGAAGGAAAGGGAACAATCCTTGTCCCATGCTGCCAGTAATGAGATGTTAGGGTTTCACAAGGATCAAAGCCAGACCTGTCTTTCTCTTCCAGGACCAGAGCAATGTCCAAGTCGCCTGCATGCATCTTCTTCATTTCTGAAAGCTTGCTTTCCAAGCTCAGCCGAAGAGCCTTCTCTGTTTCTGTCCCTGCAAAGGCCTTTTCCAGTTCTGCTTGAGCGGCTTTCACATCCTAGAGTTAAATTAAATGCATTTGATGCAATTTTTCAATACAATTGGGAACATTTTGAAAGGAAATTGGATTAAAATATAAATATTTATGACTTTTTCTCCGGCATATTTCCCCTCCCTGAATTGTACTATACATGGAAAGAATCAGTAATAAATATATTTGCCAGCCATTTTTCCCTCTTGTATCCTGAAGAGTAATAGGTATTTCCAATGGAAAAGACTCAACTCTACAAAAACTGTACTTTTAGTTTTGAAAAATCAGATCAATATTTACAGCTTCAATGAGAACAAGGAGAAAATGCACCTCTCAATACTAAACATACATAAATTCCAAAGAGGCACCTTAATCTCCATATGAATTCATCCCACACCCCACTGCCCCCCTCTATTTCTTTTTAAGATAATGACTGCACAATTCTATACAAGTACATTTTCTATACCTCCAAGGAGATTTAGGTGGTGAAAAATTCTATGTCCTTGCTGAGAGCTCAGCACCAAGAAAATTACCTCAACCACCAGGCAGTGTCTTCCTCCAGGGAAAAGAACACGGTGCTTGTACAAGGGACTGGGGAGTTGGTCCAAATTTCCATGGTTCAGACCTACTGCCTGTGACTGCGTCACAGACATAAAGTCAAATCAAATTGGGCTCGAGTTCCAACTCTCCGACTTACCCATGACACCTCTGAAGCTCAGCTGCCCAATCTATAAAACAGGGACAACCACTTTTCCATCAAAGGGCTTCTGTGAGACTGTCAAAAACCTGTTGCATCAGAAGAAGCTCAAAAACTGTTGGCTTCTTTCTCACTGCCCTTTCCCTGTGCAGTGCCTCCCTGGCAACATCTACCCCGGAGGCTTACCTGTCAGTCTTAATGAAGGCTGGGAAAACACATCTCCCATACTCTTAGACAGCAAACAAGAAAGCCTGCTATTTACTGAGTGCCTACTAAATGCCAGGTTCTAGGGAAAAATTTTTTTATATCATATTCGATCCTCCCCCAGCCCTAAAACATTATATACTGAGACAGCATAGCAGCATAGAATGCAGGTGGACAGCCAGGCCACCTGACATACACCGCCCCTCTGACCTTGATCAAGTGACTTAGCCATTTTGTGCCTGTTTCATCATGTGTTTATTTTTTTTTAATGGTAACAAAGTTTTATTAAAGGTAGGAAAAGAAACAGGCTCTGCAAAGCAAGTTTGGGCACAGAAAAGTAGGAAAAGAAGTACGTCCTACAGCATGAGGCCAAGACACCATGCAAGAGAGAATGTGGCAGCCTATCGTCTATTTAAAAAAGAAAGAAAAAGGAAATGGGTGATGAAAGTATCTACTTCATCAGTTCGCTCAAAGGGTTGATTAAGTCTCTATACAGAAAGACCCTGGGAGGTGCTTCCCCCTGTGTAAGCCCACACCAGACTGCTGGAACTGCTCGTTATTACAATGACCACTGCAGAGCGGACCACTGCAGAGCAGGGGCACCATCCTTACTTCACAGGTGAGGAAGGAGAGGCTCAGGGAAGGCACATGCCTCACCCAAGCTGCTAAAGACAGCAAGCGTCAGAGCTGAGGCCAGGAACCCCAAGCACCAGAAAGCATCTCCTAACAAAATCAGGTGACTGCATCAACAGGTTCCACCTCTTAAACTCCAAGAGACCCTGCTTTTGGTTCTAGTTTGCCACTTATGACTTACACCATTTCTCGACTCTTTCTGAGCCTCGGTTTCCTCAATTGTACTTTGGTCCTAACAGCTAAATGCCCCCAAGGGGAGGAGACAAGACCTGACATGCACAGCATGAAAGGAAAAGTGTAAGCTGAAAAAACACTGTGTCTACCTTTTCATTTCCAAAGTGCTTTTTGGTGCCATTATGCTTTGTATATACTAAAAATGAATCAGAGTTTCAAGTAGAAAAATTGAGATGAAACGATTGGAAAGACCAAAAATTAAATAATCAATACAGGCTGAGCACTCTTAATCCAAAAAATCCAACCTCTAAGATGCTCCAAAATCCCAAATTTTTAAGCACCAGTATGAAATTACAAGTGGAAAATTCCATGAGACCTCAGATGACAAGATTCAGTCAAACCAGGCATATATATAAAACTATCTTTGGACTATGTATATAGGATATATATGAAACACAAATGAATTTCATGTTTAGGTTTGGGTTCCATCCCCAAAATGTCTCGTCACATGTGTGCAAATATTCCAAAATCCAAAAACCCCAAATCTGAATTACTACTGGTCCCAAGCATTTCAGATAAGGACTATTCAATCTGTACTAATGAACACTAGCTTAAAAAATGAAAAAAAAAACAAAACACTGTATAACATCCAGGAAACAACCTGATTCCCACCATAACGACAGGACACTCCTAAGAACAAGGAAGGGACGCTATCTTCAGGGCCTGACAGAAAAGTTATTTGATGAACATGGGCGATGTGGCTGGATGGAAGGCAGATATGGCAGACAGAAGCTGGATGGCCAAGCAGCGGCTCAACACCAGCTGGATGGGCAGGCTCCAAGGCTGGCCAACATTTGATTAAGTCCTCTCTCTTCTCTAGGCCTCCGCTTCCTCAACTTTAAAGTAAAGAAACCAAACTAGATAGCAGTTGGTGTTACAGAAAGAGTACAGGCTTTAAAGCAGCACTTACAGCTTTAAAACCGAGATTAAATGGGGCCCTGTTAGTACCTCTCTGCGTGCCTCAGTGCCCTCAAATGGGCATGAAGACAATGGTGGTCAGTTTGCAGTGTGTGAGTGAGGGTTATAAATTACACATATAAAGTGTCCAAAACAGGGCTGGAGCCCAGAGATGCTTCAGAAGAAGCTGTTTCCTGCTGAAACAGCGTATGAAAGAAGAAATAAGACTGTCCATCCAGTCATTAACCCATTGGAAGCAGCACAGGGCCCTTGGGATTTCCAGACTTGCCCCTTCCAGGACGAGTATCCTTTTAGTCAGGCAATCTTCCACCTGCTGCACCTTCTTCCGAGCAGCTTCCTTCACCCGCTGAATCTCAGAGCCGCCCCCTTCAGCCAGGCTCTCAACCGCTTTGCTGCACAAAGAGGAAAAGGGCAAAATGCATGAAGATGACAGTCTCACAGGCCCAGGGACACAGGGGATATTTGTATCTTGAGACCCTGTTTGGGGGTTCTCACTGGGGAGCACAGCCCTCCTCTGGGGTGCTCATCCGCTCTAACTGAGCTCGCAGCCTCAGGAAGGATTCACATGGAGGGGTGAAGGAGGAAAGGGACCCCCACTCAGGCAGCAGGTCAGCCAGATCAACCCTGGTGATTAATAAGATGACAGATGTCACACCCAGACAGCCCTCACATTCAACAGAGGGTATCTGTTAGTCATTTCTCCCACGTTCCTGAGCCAAGCTTTTTAAAAATTGATTTATATAATTTAAAATATAATAAAAAGACAAGAATCATGCATAATCTTGTCACTTAGGAAACCAATTCAATATTTTAGTATACAGCCTTTCAGACATTTTCCACAAAATTAAAACTATTTAGTATATATCAGTGAATTGACTTTACACCATAAGCATCCTTTTGTATCAATAAATATAAATCCATAACATCATTTCAAAGGTTACATATTAATTCACTGTGTGAAACATACTGTTATATATTAAATCAATTCCCTATATTTTAAATTGTTTCTGATTTAACATATTTAGGTGATAAAACTCATAAAGATCTGAGAATAGTGCCTGGTACAAAGTAAGCATTCAATAAACATTAGTGTCATCGTTTAATATAATAAGCAGTGCTATGATGAAAACATCCTTGTATGTCTTCTATCCAGTGATTTCCTTAGGATAATTTCCTAGAACAGGAACCAATGGATGACAGGGAAAACGTACTTTACCTGAAGCCAAATTTCCCACCAGGAAGCTCACAATAAAGCACACTTGCACCGGTGGGGTAGGAACGGTGGTTTGACAAACCAATATGCAAAGGAACAATATGCAACAAAAATAAATTTGCAAAATTAAGGGTTTGTATGCTTTATCTTGTACCAACCGGAGGGGAAAGCATTTTAATGACAGCACAATCAATCTGTGAGCACAAGCTACCACTCAGGGCATGATGAAGGCAGATTATGCAAGCATTCTACACTCACTACTGCAACATAAAATGTACAGAGCACACCGCTGCAGCACCTGGAATATTCTCTCTGCATGACAATCAGTGCTAGAGATGGCACACCGACACACAGGACCACACTCACTGACGCTGAAAGTAAAACACTGCCGGATGTAAGACTCACACGCTAAGCGGTCCTCATCAGATTGCTAAATGACTGCAGGTTTCCAGAAAGCAGGATAATAGAGGAAATGGCTCCACCTAAAGCTAGTTTCTCAGAAAAACTGCACAGGAAAAAAAATCTCTTCACTGCGAGCCTCCTGTGCCCTACTTTAGGAGTATATAAAATTTCTCTGACTAAGAGCTGTGTGACCAGACATTCATGTGTGAATGTGGCCTGAATGTGACTAAAAACAATGGAAAATCAAGGGGGCCACACTTGCCATCCAACTCTCAAACAGGAATTACCCACGAATACTTTATCCACATCCATTTTTCCTTTTACTAGGAAAGCTTCAAAAGGTCCCAGTTTCATATCACACTAAGTGAATTTGCCATGAACAACAAAAGGAAGGAAGAACACAAGCTTGACACTAGAGAAATCTGCTTCCAAATTCCTGCTCTGTTCTATCCCCAGTGTGACTCTGGGTATATTACCCAGCCTCGGTAAATCACCTGTTATACCTCAGTTTCTTCATGTGTAAAATGAGATGACTGCTGCTGAGTATTAATGTGCTAACACACCGGGTGCCTCCCCCTGCCAAATCTGAGCGCTCTGCACACATGGCCGCTCCTCTGAGGCCTAGGCGGCCCTGGCCCCCACAGAGCTGCTGTGACAGGCTGCCTGCCATCCCTCTGCTGGGGTCTCAAGTTGAAAATAGATCATCTCCTGGCCGGAACCAAGGCCACTTCCTGATTAATGCCATTAAGTGTCCTCAGCCTCCACTCCCTTGGCTCACTCTGGATCAGTGCTGTCGTAGACTCGCAGTGACTCATAATCATTTCTGTCACTCAAGGAGCATCACAGATATCCAAAAGAATTCTAAACCAGACGATCCTCCTATCTGAGCTGTACATAACTGGACTGTTGTACTCCTGAATTTTCGCTACACATTCACAAATGTCTTAGCCTTAGGGCTTTATGGATGCCCCTCATAAAACTGCTCTCTCCTCTGTGACTCTTACCTGCACCCCTCTACCCCGACCCACCAGAGTGCAGAGTCCCATTCCCATCAACCAGATGGAACCTTGGCGTTGTACGGGCTGAAACACATCCCCCGTCAAGAGGCTGACTACAATTTTTAACAACCACTGGTATTATTCAGTTTGTTTGTGTTTTAGTTATGCCAATAAAATATATTCTCAATAATAAATGTTCCAACTTTTCATTTATCATCTTTGTATTTTTCAGTTACTGTAGCAATAAAATTTATACTCAGCAGTATGGTGCAATTTTCCTCTGCTAATGGAATTATTACTTTTTTGTTTATGTTTTAAAGCTGCAGAGCTAAAATTTACTCTCAACAATATGACTGCTTTTCTTTTTAATGTACCCTTACTGTAACTGATAAGTATAATAACAGCAAACCAAAAAAACAAGTATGTTTGCTTCACGGCAAGGCAGAATGGATTCTGCAACCAGATCAGACTCATCTTGGTTACTAGCTTGGGCAAGCTCACCTCCTCCTCTGGGTCTCAGTTTTCTCTGCATACAAATGAGAATACAGACTGCCTCACATAATTGTAAAGGTCAAACGCAATAAAGTATGTGCCAGACACAGGGACTAAGCGTGGGGCTAAGTGGATCTTTACCATTGGTAGTTCCACCTACTGGCCTTTCTGCCTGTTTGCTTTTTGAGACAGGGTCTTGCTATGTAATTTAGGCTGGCACTGAACTCACTGTGTAGCTCAGGCTGGCCTTGAACTTGCAACAGTTCTCCTGCCTGAGCCTCCCAACTGCTGGGATTACAAGCATACACCACTTTGCCCACCTTACCCTTTCTTTTCTCGTAGAATATGGGCCAAAAGACAATATTAAGACCTAAGGGGAAATTCATCTAATCCAGCTTTCCACTCAACACAAAGAAAGAACATTCTACAAACACTATACTCATTCCTTCAGTATTTCCTCCAATTCTTTCCACCCTAATTATAGTTCTCTAAGGAAAAACTGGAGTTTTTCCTATGAAAGATCCCATTTCAATCCCTACGCCCCCACATACACACCCAAAATTGCAACACTGAAAAAGGGAGTCAGAGGCAGTACATAAATAAAGATGCTTCCCATCAACAACTATCAACCATAGATATGCTGTGGATGCTGGGTAGTCAGGAACAAAGGGAAAAGCACACTCAGCAGTTACAGGGTAAACACTGTCACTGAACAACCCTACAGAGATACTGTTCGTATGCTACATCTACACATAAAAATTCAAAAGCAGAACATGAAACTTAGTGCTGGACCTGACATCAGGAAGTTATGTTCTAATCACAGTTCTGACATTTTGGCTGGGACTCATGGCTTTTCCGTTCCCCAGGGCTACATTCCTCCCCCCACCCCCATACAATGAGGGGATTCCTTGAAGGGATTCTGCGACATCTGTGCGGCTCCCAAGATAAGGATGCAAGGTAAATAGATGTGAAGTGCTTCACAAATGGAAAAGTGCTAACCACAGGGGATGGTCACTGTATGCCAGAGAAGGCTGTGAAGAGGCTCATGTAGGGTGGGGAAGCTGTGTGTGATCCACCTTTGAACCATTATGAAGGGTAAGGTGGGGGGAGGGTACTGGGAGGGGCAGGTTGAGAAGGAGAAGAGATCTGCTGGGACAAAGTCAGAGCAGCAGCAAGGAGAAAAGCAACAGCATCTCTGAGCTGTATTTGAGATGAACAGGTAGGTGGTGGAGAGGAAGTTGAAGAGGTAAAGTCACTCTGAATCATCCCTAAAAAGAGCTTCTCATCTTAACCCTGGACAGGAACCATCCTTGACATCCCTCTCCTTGTCCAACACCAAGAGCTGCTGATTCTGTTCCCTGAAGTCTTCCCTACCCAACCACTTACTGAGTCCAACACTTAGCTCTTGCCTCACCCCCTGAACTGGCTTCCTAACTCATCTCTCCGCTCCACTCAAACTTCCTCTGCCATCCACTACCTACCAGCCAATGGTCTGAATAACAATAACAAAACGACAAAACTTCTTGGTAGTGACACTTCTTATTTGATCTCAGGATAAAGACCAAATCGCTAATGTTCTAGTCTTCTTGCGTTTCCTCAGACATCCCTTTCTCCTTGAAGACCTCATCCATTTACCTGCTCAATCCAACTTATGACTCAGATTTCAGGGACACTTTTCCTTGCCACAGCTGTAAACTCTCATTGCTTCCTTTATTTTTCTCTTTATGATTCTTCTCTCAATTTCTATGCATACATTTATTATTACAGATATTTTATCATCATCACCTCCACTGGAATGTAAGTAACCTCCATCTATGTTTCAATGACCACCGTATACCCAGCAACCTTGTCCCATGCAACACACAGTAGCTATGTAATAAGTATTTCCCGAGTAACTTAATAAACCCGGTCAGATCACAAAGGGCCTTCAACAGCAGGCTGGGCACATACAAACTTACACACAGGCCCCCAAACACTCCATCCTGCGTGTTGGCACTGAGGCATGCACACAAGCCCTTGTGAGTTAGGGTTTCCACATGTAAATGCTTAGCTGAAATCAAGTCCCAGCCAAGACCTGCAGCAGGCAGGGAAATTAGTATGAAACAGATCAAATTCTATTACTGATCTTTAGGCCTCATAAAGTGGATCCGCCTCGCTGCCCAGGGAGTAATGTGCTTCCAAAAACTAACAAAAACCACAAAAAAAAAAAAAAAAAATGTTACTCTGACTGTATTTATTAATTCATGTGCTCATTCAGAAAATACCATGTGTCCAAGTTCAGCATAACTCAGAAGACAAGCCTGGGCCTCTAATCTGCTCAAAGCCAACACAGGCCAACTTCCAGCTACTAGACCCTGTAGCAATGAAAAGAATTATCCTGGCCTGGTCCAATGCAGGGCTGCTGTGCCTTAAGCCAGACTGCATGCTCCTAGCCCTCCATGCCCAGCAGGAGCTCTGCTGCCCACCCGGATAAATGCCGCATTTCCACATAAGCTCCTGGACAGCCCTGAGCAGAGGTGAGATGAAAACCTTTATTCTGCTATCATGCTGCTTAATAAATATCTCCTGAAGAAGTTAATAAATCTGACCAGACCACAGAGGGCCTTTGCCAGCCACATGGATGCACACAACTCACACACAACGCCCCAAACACTCCATCCCTGTCTCAGCATGGCGGCATGCACAGAACCCCATGGGAGTTGGGGTTTCCACATGTAATGGGAAACTGAGCAAAACTGAGCATACTGTAGTGTCCTCACTTTTCCCATAAATGCTCTCTGTCACTGCCCCTCCATTACATGCCACTCATCTCCAGGTGTGACATACTTCTCACTAGTCTCTGGGAGCAAGGCAGTGACTCTTCAGATTCTCAGTGTGTGGCATAAGTAATTACACGATAACTAGTAACGAATGAATGAAGAACCAACTGATCTATGGGCTGCATTCTTTAAACTGTGCTTGTTATTCAAAGACTACTTGATTACATAACTAATTAATGAAAATACTCATTTACAAATTTTTTTAAGTAACAGAACTCCTTTCAAACAAACCATTACAGGGAACCCCAGTACAGGTAACAGACATTAACACCAGTTAACTCTGATGGAAGCCACTCCTCTCTCCCTGCCTCACCTTCCTGCACCTCCTCAGATATACTTGACTTTTACAGCAAGCAAAATGAATGTAGATTCCCATTCTAAGTAATGGTTTACCAAGGAAAGGAGCTAGGCAAAAGAGTACATATTTTACAATTTCACTTATTTGAAAAGAGAACTTTTACAATTTCATAAAATTTGAAAAGAGAACTAAGAAATCACAGTAACAGTGATCAAAGCAATGATCACTGTTGGGGAAAAGGGTAAGTTCTTCAAAGCACAAAATAGGGTTCTAAGGGCTGGTTACGCTCCACTTCCTGATCCAGATGGTGACTCCATGGCATGTATCATTCACGAAAATCTATGGCACTGTACACTTAGGATCTCTTCACTTTCCAGTGTGTCAGACTTTAAAAGATGGTTGCAAAGTAAGTAAGTAAAAAGTACAACCTCCTGGAGGGTCCTCAAAGGCCAGCTGGAGAACAAATGGCTTAGAAATGCAGTTGGCTCTGTGTTAGTGATCACCCTAGTAGCTACTACTAGAAGCCCTGGAGACCTCCAAGTTTTTGACAAGATGACAGGTACTCACGAGGCTTTGATGAGCAGCTGCTCTTTCTCATGGAGCTCCCGCTTCAGACTTTCTACTTCCACCTTGAGCTCAATGTTCTTCCACACGAGATAAGGAAAGAGAAGAAACAGTGTAAGATACAAGACTTGCAATCCCTATAGTAGGCAAACCACTTCCAGCACAGACTGACTACACAGTGCTTGTAATAGCAGGTGTTAGATTCAAAACCCTCATTAGCCCCAAGGAACAGGAAAAAGGGAATTATTCACATTGGTGATCTCAAAAGAAAGCTCTGGATTTCTCAAGACTTGGAACAACTAAGTAAATGTTCCAAGCTCCTAACAGCCAAAGCATTCAAATATCAAAGCATAAATGTCACACAAGTGAGGCTGATTTAAAAATTGTTTGCCCTCCACCAAGCAAATTTACACTTTGCTTTTACCATTCCAAGGCAATTACTTCTGGTTGTTTACAATCATGCATGTGATGGCTGCAGCAGTGGGAACATGTTACAGCTTTAAAAAAATTATAATGGATAAGTAGAAGGGCACATCATGGCCTGTCTTATTCCAGTATAAGATTTCAGGGCACTCATTTACAAAACAAGCCACAACTGAATAGGGCAAGCTGTCTCTAAAGGATACTGTGGTGTTCTCAAACAAACAGTCTCTCTCTTAACTCGGAACAAAGGGAGTCACACATGGCCCTGGGCTTATAACCCATGTGAGAATCCAAGGACAGAATCTTTGGCAGATGGAACACAGTGTGAGACAGTGGAACAACGGTAGGCTTCTGATGCTTCCCCAGGAATGGATCCCAGAAGGAATAGTAGGTGGATTCATGAAGCGGAGACAGGGATCTGGGTGCGTGCTTTGGAGAAGAATGCTGTAAATCTAAGATTTCTCTCAATTCTCTCCTATTTAGAATTTCATGGTAGTTTTACATTCTACACTATAACATGTACACTATTTTAAATAAAAATAAAATTTCCAATAAAATTTATCATCTCAAAGGCCATGCCTCCCTCCTTCCTCACAAGCTGCCCTGGCAGAGCAAGTATCACAAGTCAAAACCACGGCCAGAGAGAAAAGGTCACAGCACGGGACCAGCAGCTCTTGGGTTCCAAGTCCAGGAGGAGATCGAAGTGAGTCAATGCACACTCTTTTACTCGATCCTTCCCTCCACACCTACCAAGCACCTGTGACAGGCCTAGCACTGAAGATGGTGAATAAATCGATGGTAGAATAAATAGATGGTAGAATAAATAGGACAGGCATAGGCCCAGCTTGTACACTACCAAGGTGTCCAAAAGGAATAACATTGGCTTTCCTACCTCCTGGATTTGTGCTTCTATAGTCACTATACACAAATCCAGGAAGTAGGAAAGTCAATGTTATTCCTTTTGGACACCCCTAAGAATCAAGTGAAAAGGCCCACACAACAGAAGATTTGAGAACATACTTAGCCAGCAAATGACAAAAGCCTTGATTATCTTTTTTTTTTACTGTCAAACAAGAACTAAAGAAGTCTGGTATGAGGTACAACTAACCTTTGCATGAAGGATACTGAGTGGCAGAATAAAATGACTTTAAGAGTGCTCTGTAAGCCGGGGTTTTATCTCAGTGGCATATGCGCCTGCCTGGCAAGCGTGAGGTCATGAGTTCAATCCCTAGTACCAAAAAAAAAAAAAAAAGAGCGCCCTGTGAAAGCTGTAGAAATGCCCTAAAGCAGAAGATTCTTTTTTCAGCTCTCACAAGGGCAGAGAGCTTCAGGTTTGGAGTTGATACACATATTCTAAGAGCTCCGTCTTCCTACAAATCAACTGGAACCTCAGCCTAACAAATTTAAAAAGAATAAAAAAAGAACATATTCATTAGACTGCTTTGTTCAAGGCTAATATCCCATTCATCACATACCTCTTTCTACAGGCATAAAATTCCTCTGTATAAGGAATAATATTGGTTAGATCTAGGATCCAGGAGTGAGAGAACATCTTTTCACTGTACAAGCTGTTTCTTAAAACCTAATTGAAAAGGGGAAGGGGGTAATTAAATCCATCCACCTAGTCAGATAATGGTAAAGAATAACTGAAGCAGCATAGTACAAAAAGATAGGCAGATCTGGGCTCAAAATCCATCTCATATAGTGGCTATCTGACATCAGGCAAGTTACTGATCTTCCTGAGCCTCAGTTTTTTCACTGTAATAGGAGGATAATCTCCACTGCACAGAGCTGTCCCAAGAACTACAAGATGACAAACACACAAACATCCAAGATGGTGCTTAACACTGTGGGCAATGGACATGCTTTAGCCCAGAAGTTCAGAGATGCATGACCACATACTTACACATAAAATGCCTTAGACCACTGGTTTTCCTCTGCAATTCCGACTGTACCACCACCCCCTTCCAGAAAAGGAAACATCTTCATTGCCTTTCTACACTCCCCCCACATACACACTGAAAAAATTGTGCCTTCGGGAACAAAGGAGCTTTTCAATTCTTGAAAAGGCTCAGGACAGAACAATCCCTCTTCAAGAAAAGTCCATTTAAGCTCCTCTGCTGAAACTCAAGGAGAGCTCTTTTTCTCCCTTCAAAAATTTCCACTGGTACAAACTTCAGAGGCCAAAAGATAGAATTATTCCCAGGCCAAGGGCTAATCTACCAGAAAGAGCTAAGAAATGGGCACCAAAATATTGTTTGTACTCATGTCTTTTCAAGAAAGCCAAGTTCTTTTTTCAACCGTCAGAACCAAGGTTTGTTTTCAGACAGACCTCCAGGTCAAGACTTCAAATAGGAATAGGCTCTTTTTCTAATAGTTCTAGCCAAGCACAAAAGAATACAGAAGAGTCAAACCACATAAAAACTGACAATCCAAACTCTGGAGAGCCAAAGGAAGCCTCCCCAAGACGGTGATGGTAACTGTCAAGCACTGACTGTGTGTGGAGCTTCTCAGCTGTCATCCCATGTTAATTCATACAAATGACCCTATGACACAGAGATTATCACTCAGGTCTGGGGCAAGCCCAGACAGCTGAAGCAACTTGCCCAAAGTTACCCCAGTTAGTTGGTTACCAGGATCCATTGGTAAGCCATTCTAATAGTCCATGGCACGTTTCTAAGTAACGAGTAATTATAAATAGGCAATTGAGATAAAAAGACAATGAAACAGAATGCTGATGTTAGAAAGAGGGCAAAAGACTTCCTTCACATTAATCATGTGCCTCTTTGCTTAATATGATGGTCAGCTGGATATCTTTATACCCCTCATAATCAATCCAAATTAAATGAGAACAGCTCTACCTATTCATGCTAACTCTGAAAACAAGTATCAGTCAAGTACCTGCTTGGAATGACTATGAGGAAAGAAAAGCAACAGCAGAGTGAAGTGAGCCACTCACAGTTTTATAGATGTGTTCAGTGGGGCCATCAAATTCCTGTTGCATTCTTTCCTCAAGGAAATAGATGCGGAGCTTTAGGTTAAAGTTTTCTTTCTTCAACTCAGTGATTTGCTGAAAAATAAGCACAGAAGGGTTATCTAAATTAAACAAAAGGCAGAGGTTCCAACAAATAGTACCCACATTATTCCCCATAGTTTCCAAGGCTACCAAATGGATGCAAACGTTGAATACTAGACAGTGCTTATCTTTGCTACAATTATATCCCCTAGAAGAATTAAGTGGTTCCCATCAGCCAAATTTAGGATAGTGAATAATGATAGGGGTGAATGATATTTGACTAAAAAAGAATTCTTGACTCCACACTGGTGACACAGAAAGAAAAGAGAAGGAAGAGAAGATCCCTTTACATAAAAAATTCAGTTCATCAGTGTAGAAAAATTATAGGAACAGAAAATCATCATTTATTGACCTCTATAGTAATAACTGATTAACATAAGAATCATCAACACTACACACATTAGATGAAAGACCACTATAGAACAGTATATTCAGTCTCAAGATATCCTCCCACAGAGGACTTATGATTTGCAAAAAAGAAAGCACCATTAAAATTTAGAAATCTTGAATAGTCCAGGGTGACAGTTACCTTTGAGGAGAAAGAGCAGGTGGCATTTGAGAGGAGCCAGGAAGGAGGAGACTAATGCTAATAATGTTTCATTTCTTATCAATGGTGACAGTTACAGGAGTGAGTTTGTTGTTTTTTTTTTTTTTTTTTTGACAATTCATTGAATTGTTCACACAATGTGTGTGTTCCTGTAGGTATGCTATACCTCAAAAGGTTTTGCAGTCCTATACTCTAGGGTTAATTTAAATTATTAAAAGTCAACTAATCTATGGTTAAGTTATGATATCTTCACTTGGTGATACATTATAGAACCAATAAAAAAAAAGAAACCACTTTGTATACTCGAATAACAAATTTCCTCCACGATACGTTGTTAAATAAAAACACTATGATATACCACAGCGATACATGTGCACCCATGTTTATAGCAGCACAATTTTTAGCTAAATCTTAGAAACAACCCAAATTCCCAACAACTGAGGAATGGATAAAAAAGACGTGCTATGTTTATAGAATGGTGTATTAGTTTGCTATAAAGAAGGATAAACACGAGGCTTTTATAGGTAAATGGATGCAACTAAAGACCGTACTCATAAGAGAAATAAGTCAAACTTGCATTTTATATAACATTATCTCCACAGTGTAAGAAACAGAAAAAGTAAATAAGATCCAAAATTTATAATACATATTGTGAAAGGGAAAGAAACTGCTAAAAAGGAAGCAACAACAGGGATAGGTGAAAGCAGAAAAGAAGGAAGGGAAAAGAAAACATATGATATATATATATATATATATATATGAATGAAAGATAGCTAACATAGTTATACTACTGATTTCTTTTAGTTCATTAAAAAAAAGTTTGTGCTTATATTGTTTGAGCAATTATGCATGCCTATATCTTAAGATCTCAACAACTACTGTGAGGATAACAATATTTAATATATTAACCATTGTCAATTTCTTATTATCTTGTTTTGAAATTCTGTATCATTGGGGTTTTTTTCTCTTCAAAACTGAAAAAACAAAAAAACACTATGATATAGACCAGTGATGGCAAACCTATGGCATGTTTGCCTCAGTTGGTTGTTTGCTATCCCCAAAAGCTCTAAAAGGTTTGTCATCACCGACACAGACTGTTATTTATATGGTATATTATCATTGAAATAAAAAGTGGGTGAGAGAGGGTGTAAATGGAGAACACAAAAGTGTTGATCAAAGGGTATAACGTTTTAGTTAGACAGGAGTCAGTTTTAGGGACCTTGCACCATACTGTGATTCCAAAAACAAGTCATTGTACACTTCCAAAATGGGGGCTGGGCTTGATGTACACTTACTGGCTTGACAGAATGATGTACACTGGGAACTATGCTATATACTTTATCTTTTGAATTGTTTGTTTGTTTGTTTGTTTGTTAATACAGAGCTTTGCTATTAGTTCAGGCCGGTCTTGAACTCACTTTATAGCCTAGGTTGGCCTCGAATTCACAGCAATCCTCTAGCCTCAACCTTTCAAGTGCAGAAGTACAGGCAAAATCAAAAGAATTTAATAACAGACAAGAGAAACCTTTTTAAAAACTGTCTGAATTGTGGCAAGTGCTGATGAAGCTTTACTAAATCCAGCGGGTCTGCCCACACTATAAGCCATGCATCTGCTGCTCCCTTTTCATTTCATTCCCAAACTCACTTCTCAAAGTAAATGCAGAATCACCAGGGGTTTGGAGACAATATCAAGGTCAATCTTAATATTTTCATGCTGAAATCCTGGACATGCTACCTCTCTGAGCCTCAGTTCCTTCATCTCTATCACGCAGATAAGAAAATCAAGTCACAGGGTTTTGTGAGAAGGAAATAAATGCATTTGGCTATATCAAAATATAAAATTCTTTATAGTCAAAGGACTGATATCTATAATATAAAAAGCCATGTTCTAAGACATTAGGATATACAGTCTTAAAATAAATGGAAAACAGAAATTATCAGTAGCAGACCAGAAAGCATAAAAGAGAACCAAATAGAAATTTTAAAACTGAAAAATACAATACTAAAAAACCAGTTGAGTGGATGGTCTCAAGAAATGAACATGAACTTACAGAGAGATCAACAGAAGTCATTGAGCACAAAAATAGAGGAAAAAGAAAATTTGAAAAACTTAACATAGCTTCTAAGCCAATACCCAAAAGTTCAGTATTTATTGAAGTCCTTGAAAAAATAGAAGACAAATAAGGAATGTGATGCAGAAGAAATATTTGAAGAAATAATAATTTTAAATGTTCTAATTTGGAGAGTTTCAAAGATGGCGGACCTAGAGATAGCAGGATATGGAGCCTCTCTGAGAGAGACAGCTCAAATGCCAGAATAGAACACCCTGGAGAGATCCAAACAGAGGGAGATGGACTCTCTCAACCCAGGAAGAAACTGAAGGGAAAGAAACTGCTCGAATATGAGGTCCTGGGGCTACCATTAGAGAAGCTAAGATCGGCAAGGACTGCAATCTCACCGAGCCGCCTGAATTCCTGCTTGAGATCCACTTGAGCGCCCGAACCTGCGCCAAAGCAATTGGCTTGAATGGCCAGAGCATGCAGCTGAACAGCCCTGCACGCGGCTTGCCTGGAACTGGCCCTGCACGTGACCCACCCAGAGGCACCATGAATTCGCGCTGCAGCTGCACTGAGGTCAGAGGTCAGGGTGCCCAGCAGTTCTCGGGGACCGGCATCAACACACGGTGAGTGATGGGAATGGGACCCTCCCACGGGAAAGGGGCAACCAACCAGAAGACATATTGGAGTTGGGCAGGAAAGTCATGGCTCTGTAAGGAAGCCCCTTCAGTTGGTTGCTCCCCTCGCAGAGTGGATTGGAGGGATCTGCTTGGACCGGGCTGGGACGCAGTGGATCATCACAAATCAATTGGTTCCCCGAGGGTGACGCACACTGACGCAGTGAAGGCCCGCGAAGGTTGACTGGCCCAGAGGGAAGAAGCCAGCGTATACTACCCTTGCTTACACTTTACTCTCTGATAGCGGACAGCAGAGAGCAGAAGCCCCTAGTCTACGTGCTCCAGAAGAACCCTAACCACCAAGAAAAGGAGCTGGGAATTACACTATACACTTGTATGGAAGGAACCAAAAACATGACAAGAGGGAGAAATAAGAAAAAGGCCCCAGCCCCCAACCCTGAGAATATTGATCCAGGAGAGGTAAATATAAAAGAGACTGAGGGCAGAAAACATGAAACATCACACACAGCATCAGCAGACATAAAGAGATATCTTCGGGACCTCGTAAACGAGATCAAAATTGAAATATTCATTCAAGTTAAACAAGAGATAAGTAGATTAATAAAAGAAAGGCTGTGTATCTCTCAAGAAGACACAGACAGAAGAATGGAGGAACACAAAAGGAGAGAAATGTTCCATGAAGAATATAAAGCAAACCTAGAATTCATGAAGCAGATTCAAAGAGATTACCAGCAAACTAAAGACTCCATAGAAAGTTGGCAAAACTGCTTGAACGAAACCAAAGATAGACTATCAAAAATTGAACACAGGCTTGCAATGTGTGATCATGAAAGAAAAGATCTCTTAAAAATAACAAGGGAGCAGGCAGTAACAATACAAAGGCTAGAGGACAACAAGAGATCTATAACTTAAGAATAAAGCATGTGAATGAAGAAGCAGGAGTCAAAACAGAAGAACTGCAAAGGCTATTCACAGAAATTATTAAGGAAAACTTCCCAAACATAGAAAAAGGAAATGATATGCAGAAGTATGAAACATACAGAACTCCAGCCACCTACAACCCAAACAGAGCTACAACCAGACACATAATAATTAAGATCCCAGAAATTCAATTTAAGAACAGAATATTAAAAAGTCATCAGAGAAACAGATAACCTATAAAGGAAAACCCATCAAAATCATGGCAGATTTCTCAACACAGACCATCAAGTCAAGAAGAGCTTGGAGTGAAATAATCCAAGCCCTGAAGGAGAACAATCTCCAGCCCAGATTGATGTATCCTGCAAAACTCTCTCTAGAAATTAATGGAGAAGCAAGATGCTTCCATGACAAAGAGTAACTAGGAGAATTTGTGACCACCAATCCAACCCTACAAAAAATACTAAAGGACATTTTAGAGAGAGATAAAAAGAATACAAGCATTTCAGGAACAGTGGCAGAGAGGCCTCAGTGAACGGGGCAGACAGTGGAGTGGAAGAGAAAAATAGACTACCATTGGCAGAAAAATAGAATAGCAGAAATGAGGCAGAGAAGATTGGCTATAATGTCTAGTATAGAGGGCCTTGAAATACTAACAGAGAGAAACACAGGCAGAGTAGATCAGGAGATAGGGTCCATTGAGCTGCTCTATATAGGGAGGAAGTGGGACCCAAAACAAGCAGTGCACCCTATGGGAGTGAAAGGGGAGGAACTGTCTAAAAAAGGCAGGCAGAGGATATTGTTAATGGGGTAACAAGATTTAAAATCTACATTATTCTCATCACTCTGCTTGATTATTCTCATCACTCTGCTGTTCCAGTTTGTCTACTTACACTAGACTTGAGGACAAGGTCAACTATCCCAAAAATAAGAAGACATAATATGGTAATCATCCTTAGTTTCCTATCAACTTAATCAGAAGCCCTGTATAACTTACACTGTCTTATTATGACTGACCTTATTTGAATCTGGTTTGTTAGAGTGCTATCTTGTTTTGACTGATTTTATTCAAATCTGTTATGATTGATAGCATCAAGTCTAAAGAGTATAGGCAACTACACTGAAGATGACAAGATTCACTAGAACACCCACTCTGGTTTGATTATTGCCGGCTTTTGAAGTCTTTTAATATCTCCAATGCTTTGTTTTTATTAATGTTGTTATACACTGCTGAGACACCATGGCAACCATTGTAGATCACCTTATACTGTGGTTTTATATGACTTTATGCTTCATGCTTTTCTAGGAATTGTTTTGTTTTGCTTTGTTTTGTTTTTCCCTCTAATACAGAAAGGATAGATATACATGTAGAAACACATGCATGTGTAGGGCTTATAAACAATTTATGAGACCCAACTATATAACACATGTTGAAATGAACAATTATTTTGAAGAAAAAGAGACACTACAGTACCCAGTGCTGACTCCGTAATGTCACAATATGAAATCCAGTAATACTATCATTCTTTGTTCAAAGTGATTTTAGCTTGTTTTGTTTTAAGTTAAACACACATGAAGGTATGGTCAGCTGCTTTGAAGAGAATGAGCGACACTATGACAGCCATTCTTGGCTTCCCTATTGTCTGGTCTTGAAGACCTGAAATGCCCTCCTCGTCCTACTTAGAACAGTTCCATACTATGTTGTTTCATGTGAATTCCCTATATGTGACAATATGGACAACTATTTGGAAGAAAACAAGAGTCAGTATGATAGAGAGTGAATATCTCCAATTGTCTAGCTTTGAAATTTATGTCTCTTACATTGCTTTCTTTTGACCTGCTTTGCTGTTTTGTTGTGTTTAATTTTACCCTTTTGATATAATTGCATGTATGTTTGAGTGTGTAAGATGGATGACCATATTGCTGTTTTTGTCAGATCATGGAGCAGAACAGTTGACAGTCTCACTGTTTGAATGTCTACTTTGCATGTTTTAATTTTGTAATTTGAACAGCTATTTTCAAGATGTCAGTATGTAATTTGTCGAGTAATGATTTCTTAGTGGTTTTTTTTTTTTTTTGGTTCTTTTCCCTTTTTCCTTGGAATTCTGTATTGTTGCTACCCTTTATTGTTTTGTTTGATTTTTTTTCTCTTTAAATAAAATTTTAAAAAATAAATAAATAAATAAAATGTTGTAATTTTGGAAAAAGGCATAAAACATACAGAAGAAGCTTACCAAATACCAAACAGGATAACCCAAGGAGAGCAAAAGCAACTCTCAAAAGCAGCCTGAGAAAAATGATGGATTACATATGGGGAAAGGAACAATGATTCAAATGACAGCAGACTTCTCATCAAAACCACAGAGGCCAGAGGCAGTGGAACAATATTTTTAAAGGGCTGACAAAAAACTGTTATGCCACAATTTTATATCCACTAAAACTACTCTTGAGGAATAAAGATAAAATGAAGACATTTTTTGTGCTTTCACTGTTTGATCATTTATTCGTTCCTCTGTCTTGCAATCTGAGCAATTACTTTGAGAATAACAATACACACTATATTAACCATTGTTAATCTCCTATTATTTTGTCTTGAATTTCTATATTGTTTTTATTCTTTTTTCATTTTTAAAATAGGAAAAAATGAAAAAATTTTATAACACAAAGAAAAATGGATTCATCAGCAGTAAATCTGCTATAAAAAGAAATTAGCTGGATATCGTGGCACATGCCTGCAATGCCAGCACTCAGATGGATGAGGCTGGAGGATCACCACAACAAGGTCATAGCCAGCCTGGGCTACACAATGAGTTAAAGTCCAGCCTGAATTATACAGCACAACCTTATCTCAAAAAAATCAATTCATTTAATTTAAAATACAGAGCAATAATAAATAAGTTCTTCAGGGCCAGGGATTTAGCTCAGTGGCATAAACGCCTGCCTGGCAAGCCCAAGGTCACAAGTTTGATCTCCAGCACCAAAAAAAAAAAAAAAAAAAAAAAAAAATTTCTTCATACTGACTAGAAATATAACAAAAGGAACCACTTAACTTTAGAAATGAAAGAAAGAAAAAAACAAATAGTAAATACTTGGGCAGCTACCCAGAGAAGCAATTCAAATGAAAAGCCCAAAATTCTTTAAAACACATGTAACAGTCAAAAACAAAAGTACAATGTAGTCTACCAGGATAATACATATTATTATGTAGTAATAATGTTGGCAGTATTAACATTTTCACATTTTCCTTATGGTGAAATAAAAAGTTAAGTGTGTGTACATATGTATACTTATATTCATATTTTGTAATCTCTAAAGTAGTCACTAAAATTTGTTAATGGTTTTTAAATAAATGATACCAAAAGATATATCCAAATGTTTGCCAGAAAATTTTAAATGGAATGCTAAAATAATCTGAAAGAGGTTTGAACAGAGAAACAGAAGAAGGGAAAAGAGAAAACAAGTAAGAAAATGGTAGGTCTAAATCACAACACATTGGTATGTTCATTGGAAATGGAATAAACATGCTACTTTAAATACAGAGAATACGATAACAGCTTTAAAGAAAAAAATTACATGCTATGCATCAGGAATTTACTTTAAATACCATAACAGAAGTGGTTAAAATTAAAAGAATTTTAAAAGATGTACCACATAAGCACTAATGAAAGAAAGCTAACATGGTTATTAGTATCAGAAATTGTAGACTATAGAACAAAGAAAATTATTCAAGCATAAAGAAACACATCAGAATGCCCAGCCAACTCCAAGCAGCTAGCAGGGGCCTGAATTCAATACTAAGCCCTGAGTGTGAGTGGACTGAATCCCAGCACACAAGGAAGCCTTGGAACATTGCACTCAGGTGGTAAGACCAAGCCCTGCATCTCAAATCACAGGAGGACACACAGGAGTCCCAGTGGGCCTAACTGGCCCACTCCCAGCAATCTCCAAGTGGCTAACAGTTGCCTGCAGTCTGCCCAGGGAGCCAGAAGCGGGCCAGGTGATTCCCAGCACACGGGGGAAGTCTGAGACATCACTCGAAACCCTGAAATATAGGAAAATAATAAAACAAAAGAGCCAAATGTAATCTCAAACTTCTAGCCCAACCCAAGAAAGCCTAGGAGACATGGACACAGAAGAAAATATAAGCCATACACTTGAAATTCCTGAAATGATAACAATTGAAGTAAAGAAACAGCTAGAAGAAGCCATAAACAAACTCAAATCAGAAATAGTCTCCCATGTAAAAGAAGAAAAGAAAAATGTAACGACAGAAATGCTAAACAAATCTAAAGACGATATAGTTTAAAAATTAGAGGAAAAATGCAAAAAGATGGAAACTCTGAATGAATAATATAAGAAACAGACAGAATGCATGAAGCAGATTCAAAGAGATACACAGGAAATCAAAAGTTCCATCGAAAGTTGGTAAACCGCCTCAACGAAAGTGAAGATAGAATTTCGGACCTCAAAGACAAGATCACACCTAGTGAACAGGAAAGATCTTTTAAAAATAGCAAGGAATCAGGAAATAACAATTCAACAACTGCAAGATGATGCAAAGAAAAACAACATAAGATTGACAGGTATAAATGAAAAGGAAGGTGACAACACAAACAATATCAAGAGGCTATTTACAGAATAACTGAAAATTTCCCAAATATGAGAATGGAAATGGACATACAGATCAGTCAAGCATATAGAACTCCAAATAACCATTACCAAAATAAAACTACACCAAGACATATAATAATCAACATCCCAGAAATCCAACATAAGAACAGAATACTAAAAAGCTGCTAGAAAGAAGAGACAGATCACCTATAAAGGAAAGCCTATCAGAATCACAGCAGACTTCTTCACACAAAAAAATGAAGTCAAGAAGAGCACATAGTGAAGTATTTCAGATCCTAAAGGAAAATGACTTCCAACCCAGACTAATGTACCCTGCAAAACTGTCCTTCAAAGTGGATGGAGAAATAAGATATTTCCACGACTAAGAATAGCTGAAGAACTTCATAACTACCAAACCAACCCTGCAAAGAATACTGAAAGACATTCTAGATACACATAGGAAAAAAACACTAAGCAAGGCAAACAATTAAACAGAGTAGAAATTCCAATCAAGAGTAGAAAGGTAAAGATTCCACAGCAGAAAGATAACACATCAAAAGTAAACCAATATATATCAGTTATAACCATTAATGTAAATGGCCTCAATTCACCAATGAAAAGAAGTAGACTGGCAGAATGGATTAAGAAACAACATCCAACCATATGCTGTATACAGGTAGCCCATCTAACCCAAAAGGAAGTCCATAGACAGAAAGTTAAAGGATGGAAAACAATACTCCATGCATTAGGATCAAAAAAAAAAAAAAAATCAGAGGTAGCTATTCTGTTTGCAGAGAATGTGAACTGCAAACCAAGAATGAGCCAAAGAGATAAAGAAGGCCACTACATACTAGTTAGGGGAAAACTTCAAGAGGAAGACATAACAATCTTAAACATCTATGAACCATATTTGGGAGCAACCAACCATACAAAACAAATATTAACAGAAATGAAAAATCAAATAAGCAATAACACAATTATAACTGGAGACCTTAACACACCATTGACACAAAGGGACAAATCAACTGGATGAGAAAATCAGCAAAGAAATAACAGAACTAAATTACATCTGTGAATAAATGGACTTAGTAGACATATACAGAGTGTTCCACCAATAACGTCAGAATATACATTCTTCTCAGCAGCACATGGAACGTTCTCTAAAATCAACTATATACTAGCCCACAGAACATATTTAAGTAAATGCAAAAGAATTGAAATTATTCCATGTATGTTATCGGACCATAACACCACGAAACTAGAAATTAATGACAAAAGAAACTGCAAAAACCCCACAAACATATGGAAATTGAATAAGACACTCCTGAGCAATCAGTGGGTCACAGAAGAAATTAAAGAAGAAATCAAACAATATTTACAGGCAAATGAAAATACAAATACATCTTACTGGAACCTGTGGGACACAGTAAAAGCAGTCCTCAGAGGAAAATTTATTGTGGTGAACTCTCAAATCAGGAAAACAGAAGGAACACAAATGATGCTACACCCCAAATATCTAGAAAGAGAAGACCACGTCAAGCCCAAAGGCAACAGAAGGGAGGAAATTATAAAGATCAGAGCAGAAATCAATGCAAGAGAGACTAAGAAAACCACAAACAATCAATGAATCAAAAAGTTGGTTCTTTGAAAGAATAAATAAAATTAACAGGCCTCTAGTCAACCTTATTTAAAAAAGGAAAGAAAAAACTCAAATTAATGCAATAAGGAATGAAAAGGGTGAAATCACTACAGACCCTGTGGAAATACAGAAGATCATCAATACCTATTTTGAAAACCTCCTCTCTCATAGGCTTGCTAAAAGCCTTGTCCAGAAAAAATGGACAGATTCCTAGAAACATATGAATTACCAAAACTAGGTCAACAAGATATAAAACTGCTGAATAACTCAATTTCAATTAATGAAATTGAAAATGTAATTAAATCCTTACCAACAAAGAAAAGCCCAGGTACAGATGGATTCAGTGCAGAATTCTACAAGAAATTCAGAAGATTTAATGTCCACACTCCTCAAACTCTTCAATGAAACTGAAAGGGAAACAATTCTCCCTAGCTCATTCCTGGAAGCAAATATTACTTTAATACCAAAACCTGAGAAAGACCCAACCCAAAAAAGAGAACTACAGGCGAATCTCCCTAACGAACTTAGATGCAAAAATTCTCAATAAAATTTTGGCCAACAGAATGCAGCAAATCACCAAGAAGATTATACACCATGATCAAGTAGTATTCATCCCAGGAATGCAGGGATGGTTCATCATACGTAAATCAATAAATGTATTCCACCATATCAATAGAGCCAAAAATAAGAACCACATGATCATTTCTACAGACGCAGAAAAAGCTTTTGATAATGTCGAACACTTATTCATGATAAAAACCTTACAGAAAATTGGAATAGATGGCCTTTACCTCAATATGATAAAAGCCATCTATGACAAACCAACAGCCAGCATCATATTAAATGGCCAAAAACTGAAAGCCTTTACCCTAAAATCAGGCACAAGACAAGGATGTCCATTATCAACACTCCTATTCAATATAGTGCTGGAAATACTAGCCAAAGGAATCAGATAAGAGAAAGATATAAAAGGAGTAAGGATAGGAAAAGAAAAAATTAAATTAGCATTATTTGCAGATAACATGATACTCTACATAGAAGACTCCCAAAACTCCATCAAAAGACTCCTAGGTATAATAAATAAATTCAGTAATGTAGCTGGATACAAAGTCAGCACTTAAAAAATCAATAGCATTCCTATATACTAACACCAAAATCACTGAGAGAGAAATAAGAGAAGCCACATCCTTTACAATAGCATCCAACAAACTGAAATACTTAGGAATTAATCTAACGAAAGAAGCAAAAGATCTATTCAGGAAAAATTATAATACCCTGAAAAAAAGAAATCAACGTAGACCTCAGAAAATTGAAAGACATCCCTTGTTCATGGATAGGAAGAACAAACATTGTGAAAATGGCCATTCTCCCCAAAATTGTTATACAGATTTAATGCAATCCCAATCAAAATGCCACTAGCACACCTCACAGATCTAGAGAAATCACTCCTAAAATTCATCTGGAACCAGAAGAGACCTAGACTAGCAAAGGCAATTCTAAACAACAAAGGCAATGCAGGATGCATCACAATCCCTGACTTGAAGTTATACTACAAATCTACTGTAATAAAATCAGCATGGTACTGGAATAAAAACAGACCTGAAGATCAATGGAATAGATTAGAACATACAACTACAACTACAAACACACTCAGCCACCTTTATCTTTGGTAAAGAGACCAAACACGTCCTCTGGAAGAAAGATAGTCTCTTCAATAAATGGTGCTGGAAAAATTGGCTATTCATATGCTGAAAACTAAAACTAGGCCCATGCCTATCACCATGTACTAAAGTCTAAATGGATCAAAGATCTAAATATTAAAACAGAAACACTAAATTTGTTGGAAGACAGGTAGAAATCTTGAAGACATAGGAGTAGGTAGAGAATTCATGAACAAGAATCAAACCACAGGTGAAACACTTCACAGAATCAATAACTGGGATCATGTCCTATTAAAGAGTTTTTGCATATCGAAAGAAATCTCCAGTATAATGAAAAGAAAACTCACAAATGGAAAAAAATCTTAGTAAACGATCCCTCAGACAAAGGACTTCCGTCTACAACATATAAAGAATTTTAAAAAATCAAATCCCCAAAATTCAAAGACCCATCCCAAAAATGGGCATGTGAGACGAATACACGGTTCTCAGATAAAGAAATACAAATGGCAAATAAGGGCTGAGGATTTAGCTCAGTGGCTTTAGTGCCTGCCTGGCAAGCGTGAGGTCATGAGTTCGATCCCCAGTACCAAAAAAAAAAAAAAAAAAAAAAAGGGAACTAAATATATGGAAAAATGTTCATCATCATTGGTCATTAGAGAAATGCAAATTAAAACAGCACTGAGGTTCCATCTCACTCCAGAAAGAATGGCCAGGATAAAGAAAACTACCAACAACCAATGCTGGAGAGGCTAGAGCAAAAAAGAAACTTCTGTACTGCTGGTGGGATTGTAGACTGGTGGAACCATTGTGGAGGTCAGTCTGGAGATTCCTCAAAAAGCTGGGATTGGAGGTCCCATTTGACCCAGCTATTCTACTTTTGGGCATATTCCCAGAAGAACTGAAAACATCATACCACAGTGATATATGTGCACCCATGCTTATAGCAGCACAATTTGTAAAAGCCAGATCTTGGAAACAACCTAAATGCCCATCAACTGAGAAATGGATAAAAAAGATGTGGTATTTTTATACAATGGAGTACTACTCTGCTATAAAGAATGATCACATTGAGATATTTATAAGTAAATGGATGCAACTCGAGACCATACTCGTAAGTGAAATAAATCAAACTCACATGTGTAAATACCATATAGTCTCCCTAGTGTAAGAAATGGTAACAGTACATAAGATATAAAAAACTCTATAATTACAGTGAAAGGATAAGAATCTGCTTAAAGGGGAAAAAAATAATATCTCAGGGAAAATGAAGAAAAAGAAAAAGGAGGGGAAAAGAAAAAATGTCTAAAATTAGGATAGCCAAGATGATAGTGCTACAAATGCTGTAAGTTCTTGGAACAAAATATTTAACATTCATAGGATTGGAACAATTGTGCATATTATTGTATGGTGATCTGAGGAACTCTTGAAGATCATTATGTAAAATAACAACCCTAGTTATGCTCATACCACCTTGTTTTCAAGGCCTATATTGTCAGTGTTCTGGGCTCGTTGCTATTGTTGTTTACATGTCTTTTTCATTTTGTGTTTTTCTAGGAATTTGTTTTGTTTTGTTTTTCCCTCTAATACAGAAAGAATGGATATACATGTAGAGACTCATGCATGTGTAGAACTTCTACAATGTTTATGAGAATTGATTATATAATGCACGATGAAATGAATAGCTACTCTGAAGAAAAAGAGACACTAAGGTACCTACTGCTGATTCCGTAGGGTCATGATGTGAAATCCAGCAATACTATTATTCTTTGTTCAGAGTGATTTTAGTCTGTTTTGTTTTGTTTAATTTTAACATACATAAAGGTATGGATAGCTATTTTGAAGAGAATGAGAGATATTATGGCAGCCACTGTTGACTTCCCTATTGTCTGATCTTGAAGACCTAAAATGCCTTCATCATCCTGTTCTGATCAGTTTATACCATTTTGTTTTGTATGAATTCATTGTATGTGAAGATATGGACAACCATTTGGAAGAAAACAAGAGACAATATGATAGACAGTGAAGATCTCTGGTTGTCTTGCTTTGAAAATGTCTCTTATATTGTTATCTTACAATCTGTTTTGTTATGTTTAATTTTACCCTCTTTAAAAATAAAATTAAAGTAGCCCTGAAGCAAGGCCAGCAGACTGCTATAGCTGCTGGTTTCAAACAGGAGCCTACAGAGAATTCCTTCTGTGGTCTGTTGGCCATTTCAGAACTTTGGAAATGTAATGGTCAATTCATCAGAAAGAAATAGCAGGTGAGTGTGGCAGACTTTCAGCGGCCCAAAGGAGAGAGAACCTGGCCCCTCTGGACCTGCACCATGCGGTTGACTTGGGGTGCCGGGAGAACAAGGAGCTCCTCCCCTCTGGGGGGTGGCTGTGAGCCTGCCAGTGTGTGGGCTGAGAATCAAACATCTCATGTTGTCCTGTCCCCTGTCTCATCCCCTCCCCCCCGCTTAGCAAGTAGGAGCCAGTGAACTACACATCTTGTGAGAAGATTGGCTATATTATTTAGTATGAGCTCCCCATATGCAAAGATATAGACAACCATTTGGAAGAAAACAAGAGACAATATGACAGATAGTGAAGATCTCTGGTTGTCTAGCTTTGAAATTTATGATTTCTTATGATCCGTTCTGTTTTGTTTTGTTGTGTTTAATTTTACCCCCCTTAAAATAAAAAAAAAAAAAAGAATTCCTGTGGGAGAAAAAAGTAAAAATAAAAAAATAAAATTAAAAAAAGAAACACATAATAATAAGGAAAATATAACAATCCTAAGTATATATATATATATGTCTAACATTATACATACCTTCAAATTCATAAAGTAAAAACCAATAGAATTGAAAAGAAAATAGGCAAATCTCCAATTACACTTAGAAATACCAATACTCCTCTTTCATTAATCCATAGAAGTAGAATAAAAAATTGTAGGGAGTGGCGTGATAGCCTCACTGCTGCCACCCCATTCCGCTCTCCTGTGGGCATTTGGTGCATCTGCCTACATTACCCATGATCCTCTCTGCCTGGCCGGACATGACTGCAACCTATCCAGTCTCTCCACAACATCTCTGCCTAATGACAATTTCCTGCCCTCACCCTATATAAACCATGTTCACTTCCTCAATAAACGAGACTTGATTGGAACTGCTCAACTTGTCTCCATCTCTCTTTCCTCTTGCCCTGTCCCCCATCCCCATTCCCTCTCCAGGTGAGACCCACGGACTGATCCGCAGGCCGGATCAAGTGGCACCCAACGTGGGGCTGTTCACAGGAGTAAATCGCTGGCCAGCGTGACTGTTTCGGGACTTTGTCCCTGTGATCCGAGCAGACGGCCACCTTACGTCTCGCCTGAATCTAGGTGAACAGATCTATTTTCCTTATCAGCATGGGACAAGTACTTAGTGAGCACAAATTGTTCGTGGATGGCCTCAGGTAGGCACTCAAGGTTAGAGGGATTAAGGTTAAAACCAGGGATTTATTACAGTACTTTCAGTTCATACATAAGATATGCCCTTGGTTTCCTTTAGAGGGCTCCATTGATATAAAGAGATGGGAAAGAGTAGGAGATGCTCTCAAAGATTATTACAGAGTTTTTGGTCCCGAAA